>JAWNPW010000369.1:0-17210 GCA_035078745.1 Diastata ussurica
CTGCCAAAAGTCCGAGGAAGAAGAGAGCGAGAAATGCGTCGTATGGCCTTTTATATGTTACGGTCACCGGTACGCGCGAGACTCGAAAGGTTCATACATCCCAGTGACTTCCACACTGCCAGCGATCTAAAATATAAGTACGTTATTATTATGTTAAAAGAAAAGGAAAACAAATTAACAGAATAATCTTACAACTATGAGGAGGGCGAATTTGGCGTAGACATCGCGCCCGCCTTGCACTAGTGCAATTTTAGTAGGCCTGTTTGCTTGAATCGGTGTTGGAATCAGTGTACAGCCTGGCACAGCTCCTCAAGCGCTTCCCGGGAGTCGGAATCTGTGCTCGGTAAGCACGGCATTGGCTCTGATCGCTCAGGTGAAACTGATGGGTCAGTCCCGGTGGGCGGTCAGTCAGATGGCGATGCTGCTCGCAGTAAAGGTGACGAGCTACACCATGAAGGTGACGAGTGCTCAAAAATGGTGAGCGTGCGGTGGCCAGGTTGCGATGTTGCTTGGTAAGCTGCAGGCGGTGCCGAGCTGCGTAGTGGTAGAAAAATATCGAGCAGTTCATATTCGCAACGTTTTGTGTATCTGCCAATATAGATTATATGATGAGTTCGTAAATAAGAGAGGAGATAAATTGAACATAAAATGTGAGGATAACTACGAAAGACCGAGCACTATAAAAATCGGCGAGCGAATCTAAGTTCTCAGCGGGACTAAGCAAAGCTTCAGTCGGGCGAGTAAGCACACTGCTTTGTGATCTGATGATAAAGCGGCTCGAGATTTTCACAGCGATTGACTAGCGACAGGTTACTTTTATCCAATTCAGGTAGACCAAGTAGCGGTGAACTGAGTAGAAAATGACCAGGGGTTAGTGATAGCAGCTCCGATGGCTCTGCACTCAGTGGCGTGAGATGAAGCGAATTCAGCACCGCTTCAATTCGGGCTAGAAGAGTAACCAACTCTTCAAATGTTAAGTGATTAGTTTCGGCAACTTTCTTAAAATACGATGATGGTGCTATGAAATTCCACTTGAGCCTCTGGTCGGCGTATTCTCTCGGTATGTGGTCGGCTGAATGTTTAACGAACTGCTGATACGCTTTGAGAAAAGTTCTGCTAGCGCCAATGGGGTTACGCCTATTGTCGGAGAAAACCGTCTTCAGAGGCCTACGGCGCCCCGCAAATCGGGACATCGATGCGCGAAAAGCCTCCGTGGTGAGGTCGCTAGCTGCTTCCAAGTGCATCGCCTTCGTTGAAAAACACACGTAGCCTTTGATGATTGGGCTTTTTCTGAGATGGGATGATTTCAGCGGAAAAGGGCCTGCGAAATCTATACCCGTGACTGTAAGAAAATGGGAGAAATTTACTTTTTCCGGTGGTAAAGCCCCCTTAAGGTGGCTTCTCGTCTTTCGACGGTATAAAATGTATGTTTTGCAGTTGGAGATATACCACTTTACCTTATTCTTCAACGTTGCGTCGTAAAACTTCTGTCGCAGCGATCTCATCATTATTTGAAGTTCTGCATGTAGTAGAGTGTTGTGTACAAAGTCTACTAATAAAGTACAGAATCTGCTGTCGGGATGTAGGATGATGAGGTGTCTTCCATTATAGTGGAGTACAGCATTAGCCAAACGTCTTGTACTCTATCACGCCTTCGTTACCTGTGAATTGGTTAAGAGCTAAGTTCGAACTTTTCTTCGAGATTGACTTTTTATTGCTGAGTTCGGCGATGTCTTTGGGATATATTCGCTGCATAAATTTAATCAGGAACTTTTTTACATTAATTATTTCATCGTAAGATGGACCTCCGTGGCTTAAAATAACTCCTCGTGGTAATCTCCAAAAATGCTCAATAAATAAGATATGCTGCCATACGATTTTGGTGATTCGTCTGATCGACTTTCCGTTTTAATGAGAGCATGATGAGGGAGATAAAGTGAAAAGTATTTGTTGTCTGTCATGATTTCCTTCGATGCAACTTTGGTGATTTGATCTAAAGGCAGATATTCTGACAGCACTTTATGATATTGGGTTGGCAGTTCTGGTCTTTTCGCTAAAGACGTTTCGTTGCGTTGGTATTAAAGCAATTGTACGGGAATTTGATAGTGCCAACTGCTCGGGAAATTGTTTCTTGAATGGCAGTTTGAGAGTATAACAGCCGTTCTGATCACGCTGAGTCGTTTGTTGGAACAAACTCTCACAATATTGATTCTTCAGAGATCGAGGGCGGGGATGGTATTTCCTTTATTTGCCAAAACTTTTTGATTTGATGACTTAGAGAAGTATCGTCGTGATTTGTAGCGAAGGTGGAGAAGAGCGCGTACTGGGGAGTTACTGGGCTACTCAAAATCCAACCAAGCACTGTATTTTGTGCTAACAAAGAGCCAAACACATGTGTTCTCATGATGTTTAGGAGAATATGATGGAGTATATCGCTTCCTATAACGAGATCTATTTGAGCTGACACATGAAAATTTGGCTCTGCTAGAACAATGTCTTCTATTTCCTGCAAAGGGTGTTTTGCGAGGGGAAAAGCGGGCAAGACATTTGACAATTTTGGGAGTACTATCGCTCGAACTTCTAATTTGAAGGACAAATTTTTTGTGACGAGAGTTAGCGATTAATTTTTGTGGAGGTTTCGACAATATTTCTTTCGATTCCAGTGACATTGGTCCGAATTCTATCAAACGGTAAGCCGATTCTGGAATGCATACTTTCTGAGATTAAATTTTTTTGGGAATCTTGATGAATCAAGGCCCTGAGTAGGAATATTTCATCCAGAACTATGCGCTCGTAGTTGGATGCAAAATGTGATTGCACTGCTTGTGATGTCGTAGGCTGACTTATGTTTTGCATGGGATGAGAATTTATTGCGTGCAACGATGAAGAATTCGGGCTGGGAATTAGCTTGTCGTGACGTTTTCTCTTACAATGCTGACAAGTGCCCTTGCTCTTACAATCCTTGCTGAAATGAGTGTTGCCTAAGCAATTATTACAAATTGTGGCTTTATTTGCGAATTTAACCCAATCCTGACTTGTCCAACATTGAAATTTATGGCATGATCGAAGTTTGTGGCTTTCGTTGCAAGCTTTACATGGCGACGTTTCTGCTGTTAAACTGTTGTGAGAGTTTTGAAAATGATATGACTTTGAATTTTTGTTATACTTCATCGGTGTAGCAAAATTTAACTGCAACGCTGCTAAATTTCGACGGATTGTTGTCTTCTACCCGAAATAAATATATGTTCTTGCTTTTGGACAGCGCTGTTTGTTAGTACGCATTCTTCACGCCTGCCCAAATGTCGTCCAAAACGCCCTGAACAACAGGCAGTAAGTCCACCACTTGTGGATCCGCAAACGCCGACTCCAATGTTTCATCATACGCTATGATCTCATCAACGTAGTGCATAAATTTTTTCATGACTGCTTAGCAAAGTGGTCGAAACGGGCTACTGCGGGAATAATTCAAGCAACTATCAAGAAAACGAGAATCTTAAGCAAAACTTTCTTTGTTTTTTAAACAAAGATTTTTTTTTACAATTTATTGTGTTTATTTATTGAGAGAAAAAAATTTTTGCAATTTATTGTATTTATTTATCCGGGAAAAAGGAAAAAAAAAATATTGCAATTTATTGTAATTCAATTTTCATTATGCGCAAAATCGCAGGAGAAAATTTTCATTTCATTCTAATTTATTTTTTTTTTTAATTTATCGTGCACATTTATTTCGCGATATTTGTATTCAAACGCAAAACGAGAAAAAATATTTTTTTTTTGTTGTAAAGTTCTTGTAAATTTTGAATTATTTATGACATTATTATTATAACATTATTATTATTTCTGTTGAATTTATTGTAATTTATTAATTTTATTCGAAACAAAATTGCATTTATTTAACGCTTTACTGGGTTTTGTTTATTTCGTCGCCTCTTTTTTCGCTGAGTTCGAACGCAATGAACAATCCAACTCAAACGCAATCGAACTTGTGTACGCTTGTATGTGGGTGTGTGTATGTGTATAGCAGATCAAACCTGCGAACACGAGAAAAAGCAACAACAACCCACTTCGAATGAAAAAGCGCGCTTCGCTTATACGAACGATAGTTGCGTGTTTGTGTACCGAATACTAATTGCGATCAACAGAGCAACGACGGTTTAGATCAAATGTTAAGAGAAAGAATTTTGTGCAACGAATGACGCGTGAATAAAGAGAGTAAGCAGCGCTTTAAGTGCGTGGGCAGCTAAACGTGAATATTAAGAGAAAAATATGTGCATGCAAATACAATTGAACAATATAATATAAATTTGTTAATTTTTGTGAGTTGCGGTTTTTTTTTTTTTTTTTTGTAATGTATGTATGTTGAGAACAAAAGAAATGAAAAGAAGTGACACAAAATTTCGTGTACTTTTTGCGCAAGTGTGAACGGAACAGAAAATATGCCACAACGTGAAACCGGCACCGAATTTTATTTCAGCAACAAAAAAATTTTGCGGCTTTTCTCCTAAGTTATGGCCCAACTTTTGGCACTAAATATGACGCACACCTTTCATATTCCTTCATCACCGGGATTTCTCGAGCCACTCTTCGAAATAATATTCGTCTCGACTCTGGTTGTGAAGTTTTGTCTATGAATGTTAGTGCCACTTTTTTTGTAATTTTTTCCACTTTGTATTTGTTTTTCAAGGTTAGCGCCAATTTTTGTTCTTTTTATTTGCTTTGATGTGTCTACATCACTTGTTTGAGGGCGAATTTGGCGTAAGCAGTCGTATTGTTGCGAAACTGAGTCATCGGATTCACAATCTGAGCCATCAATTTCTTGTACCTCAAAGGTAGGATCCATAATGAAATCGTCGTTGTCGAAATCCAAATCATGTGAATTAATTGTTTTCTCACTCATTATGATTTACCTTTTTTATACGGCACAAAATACGTTATCGAATGAATTCGCGTCAGTCACTCTTAAATAACAACCGTTTACACGCTCCAAAAAAAGTCTATCGAATACGAGTTATTTTGATATACACGTATATACGCATTCTTAAGAGACAAAAACTTACGGACTATAATTTTGAAATGCTTGTGCTAAAAAAAGCTAATAAGTGTTAGCTCCTACCAAATTATTTTTTTGCATTCGCCGTTATTTCCTGAGTCAATAATTTTATCAATTGAGAAATATAATTTTTAATTGAAAATGGTGTATTTTTATACTTGAAAAATTTTGTACTGATGTTGTTTTTTTGAAATTTTACTGGTAACGTAAGTAAACATAATAAACATTTAATTTTGCCTATGATTTTTAGTATAAAAAGGAAAAATAACACAAGTCGACAAGGTTTTGAGTTGGGCAACTTCGGTTCAATCCTGAATCTAATTGTCACCTACAATCCGAATCGAAAATCTGCGGTCACGTCAGGACTCTTAGATGTTTGAGATTATTTCACAGGTCAAGAAGGTTTATTTGGACAACTGGCGGTCATTTCTGAAGCTGGTTGCTTCGAATAATCTGAGTAAGCCAGAATTAGCCCTTTACGTCAGGCCAATTCTGTTTTTGGATTCTTGGTAGCATATAGCTTCAGCAATATCGCCAAGCTGCCCAACAACTATCATGACTCAATTATTTGAACACCTGAGTAATTGTTCAATTTTGATTCTATTTATCAAAGTATTAAAAAACTTATTTCCAATAATCTTAAAAATTTAATGGTTATGCAAATTTTCGTTCAATTTCCATTAAATTTTAGTGATAATGCAATTTTTTTTTCCTTTACCATTAGTATAATTTTCTTTCCATTACCATTACATACTAATGAATGGATTTTTTTTCCATTACCATTACATATTAATGGTAAAGGAAAATTATTTTGCATTGCCTCTAGGTGAATATTGGTAATGACAATTTAATGGTAATGGAAAATGCTCATGTATGCTAAAAGCCTTAGCTTCAATTTTATTAAAAGGGAGACGCAGTTTATTGAAAGAAAAAATTAAAATTTTGATGATGAATCAATCAATGAAGAATTTGATGGTTCAGCTCAGAGCTTTGATAGACTTTCATGCTAATCAGGTGCATGGAGTTGCAAGACTTCTTCCATGCCATACTATTTCTGAAACGCTAGCCTGGAAATTCGTAAGTAAAAGTTGAAATGAATAATTTATTTATTATTTATAATGTCCGTAACTCCCAATTTTAGGAAATCGACGTTACCAAAATGAGTAACACATGATTTAAGGACCAGTTCTGTGTCTTCTAAAAAAATCTAAAAAAATTTGTGTAAAGCTGAAGTCTATGGCAAAACGTGACACTAACTTCAGGTGTTTGTATACCTTTGGAAAACAGAGTTGGCATTGCCATATACGCATTGGGATCGTCGAGCGAATAATGGTCCGTACAGTAGGTGAAATCGATTTGGAATTTTGTCAAGTTGTTTCCAAAATATTCGATGAATACCGTATGGGTTTCCTTCAGTGCTTCGAAGCAATAGGTGACATTTAAAATCAAATACTATTAATTACCTTAAATAAAAATCACGTTGAAACAAAAGGCGGACGTCACATTGAAACTCATCCAAAAAAAAGAGGATGCTGTGGACTACTATAATTATAAGGGCTGATATTCCACAATTTTGTTAGCAAGTTGTAACCGCAGGATAAGACATTGTAATAAGGCTGTTGATGAACTTTATCATGATCATATTTTGTAACAGCGAATTTAATGCAAATATTGTATTTTAAAATTTTGTAATAAATCAGTATTAATAAGCACATCAAAAAGTGAAGACGTGTTTATCTTATACATTTTTCGGTGACCCTGACGTGATCCGCGAATACTAAGAATAAGAAAACGAAAATATTGGTGTGTTACAATAACAAAATTTGTGTGAAGTTGTCGCGCTACAACAAAAATAATTTCGAGTGTTACGCCACACCTGCGTTATAAGAAAAAAAAAAATGTGTGCAGTTGTCTAGCTACAACAACGAAAGGGAGTTAGAAGTTACAAGAACAAAAACAATTGATGAAATCCCGTTGGGTGCTGGCATTTGAACAAAATTGTGAAATTTTATTTGGATTTTTTCGTTTGTGAAGAATACATATTCAAAATTATGGTGGCTTGGCGTAATAAGAGAATGTATTTAAAATGTACTGCAACGAGATTGGAGAATTGTCTCCTTCAAGTCAATATTGAAACGTCGGTGTTTGAGTTACGCGCACGATTAGAAAAGGCTGAAGACTACATTGGGAGAACCTTGTTCAGAACGAGAACAAGAATTAGAGGAGTTTGGAAACAGGTATTTTCGCATGAAAACCAAATTAGCTGAACTTATTGACGCAAAAACTGCAACGCTTGCAACTAATATGGGAGAGGTATTGAATTCAAACACAATGCAACAAGATGCTGTGGCCAGGTTAATAGCAAATCGAGCTGCATTTCTAGACAGGATGACTAGTTTGCAGCAGACATCTGCACCAAGTGTATTACTTGGAGGTAATGCGCATGCATCAAACACTGCGAACAATACCACTCGTATTGCTAACGTGCGTCCTCCAAAACGTAACGTGCCGATATTTGATGGTATATACGGTGAATTTAAATCATTTTGTGACTTGTTCGACAGTTCAGTGCACGAAAATCCAACGTTAATGCCAGTGCAGAAATTTCAAAATTTGAAAGGCCTACTAGATGGTGAACCCGCAATGCTGTTACGCCTCCTCGCTGTGACTGATGAGAACTATGAAGAAGCCAGAAGCAAGCTACAAGAAAGATACAACAAACCATCTCTTATAGTCATTCATTCATAACAACAATTTTAAGTTCGAGCAAAGCAGAAAACCTTCAGTCATTACGAAATATATCTAATATGGCTTACGAAGTGGTTCGAGGCCTTAGAGCTCAAGGCACAGAAGCGGAAAAGAGAGATCCATGGCTGATTCATCTTTTGCTGCAGAAGGTCGACAGGGAAACTCCTCAAGCATGGGCTGAACATTGTGGTGATACGTTATTTCCTACATTGACTAATTTTCTGAGTTTCATAGATAAACGATGTGATGCACTAGAGCGCGTGCTTACACCATGTGACTATCGAAAATATAACAAACGTTCATCGAAACAAAAAATTGTTGGAGCGCTCGCAGCAACAAACAACAATATGTGCGTGGCCTGCTCACAACATAATCATTTATCGCGCTTCCCAACGTTTATTGAACTCAGTACACAAAATCGGAAAAATTTGTGCTTCAATAGCTTAAAGTCGAATCATCGAAGAAAGAAGTGCTCATCTAAGTACGTTTGTCAAACTTGCGTTGGACGTCATCACTCATGTCTGCGTAAGGATCACAATAGCGTGCATAATTCGAACGCCACAACTCAACATTCGTTAAAACTGAAGTGCAGTTGCCAATTCCGGATTTAGGATCATACATGATAGCATCGAAGATGGCTGTGCCGCATGTTGATCATTTAGGTGCTCCACCACAGTTAACTGCATTATCGACAGTGTGTAGAAATGTTAACATGCTGCTTAGAACGGCGAAAGCACTTATAAGAGACAACTTGGGAAATATGCAAACGTGTAATATTTTATTGGATTCAGGTTGTCAAAATATGCTTATTTCTGAATCATGTGCTCAACGATTGGGCTTACCACGGCAACCAGCTAGGATGTATATAAGCCGACTAGGAATTATCAAAGCTGGTTCTTCTAATGGAATTGTTAAACTTCAACTAAATTCGAAGCAAAGAGGAGAAAGAATTTCATTGCTAGCTCATGTATTCAAATGTCATACAGCGAAGATTCCTAGCGCAACGGTGGCGATAAATTTTTGGAATGATATCAAACATTTACCACCCGCCGGTCCGATTGATGTACTAATCGGAAGCGACAACTTCTTTTCGTTGTTAAGAGACGGACAAATATCGAAAGATGGGCAATTGATAGCTCAAAAAACTGTCTTTGGGTGGGTACTATGGAGTGGTAGTAACTTGGTTAATCCATACACGCTATGCCATGTCATAACGCAAAATACGCCTGAAGACAATTTAAATGAAACGTTGCGAGCATTTTGGGAAATCGAACACCTGACAAAAAACTGCTTGTGCGAAGAAGATCAAATTGTTGAAGACTTTTACCGTACAACAACGTTACGTATTGATAAATCTAAATATTCTGTACGTCTTTCGTTTAAGGGACAAAAGCTGCATGTTGGAGAATCATTTTCGGCGGCATTAAAAAGATGATATTCTATGGAGCGAACATTTAAATCAAATCTTTACCTGGAAAAAGCATATTCAGACTTTATGCATGAATATTTTACACTTGGGCATATGAAACGTGTGCCAACAGAAGAAATATATCAGCCTGAGACAAAAATATTTTATTTACCACACCATGCTGAGTTAAAAAATAACAGTCTGACTACGAAGCTATGTGTCGTCTTCGATGGATCGTGTTAGAGTGAGTTCCGATTATTTTAGTAAATAATCCAATAAGATTGGTTAATTGCTATATGATTTCGGTTTTATTTATTAAGAAAAGAACTAATATGTACATAATGATAATGAATGTGAATTTAAATAGGTATGGGAGAAAATTATGGGAGTAACAAAAAATGAATGAAAATGAATGTGTAGCAAAAATGATAATAATAAGCTGACTCGAATTCTCGAACGATCGACTGCTTGCTTCTTTTGTTGTTGGTTTTTGTTAGCGTTGTTTCTTTTTCCTTTTATTGGTGTGGCGAATAGTGGTTATTTTTGTCTTCGTTACTTTAGATGTAGATTTGCATGAAAAATGTATGATCGAATTTGCTCCGATATTCAACATTTCTCCCCGCGGATGATATTGTCCAAGCTGCCACATGTACTATCATCAGTTAGGCCACCTTTACAAAGATATAAGAACAAAGCTGAAATAAGAGTAATATGCAAATGATATTAACATGTCTGATGTTGTGGTACGTCATGCCAATTGTCTTGTATGGGTAGAGGACATGTGGTTTTCAAATCGACGACTCGTACTAATTTATCCGCGCCAGGATATGTTTTAACAATTCCTCCTAATGGCCACCGGTTACAAGAAACATATTCATCCTTAATCAGCACGATATCGTTGATTTGCAAATTATTTCTTGTCTGCAGCCACTTTGGTCGCTTTTGTAGATGTGACAGATACTCCTTTTTCCACTGACGCCAGAACTGTTGAGTCAGAAATTGACAGTTTTTCCATCGATCAGTCAAGCTGAGTTTGTCAATTTCTGGAACTGGTGGGGCTAACAATGTGTCGCCTATTAAAAAATGTCCGGGCGTTAACACTAAGAGATCATCAGGATCATTTGTCATAGGACGCAAAGGCCTTGAGTTGAGACAGGATTCGATTTGAGCCAAAACACTGCTGAGCTCTTCATATGCTATCCTCCGCTCACCAATTGACCGTTTAAGATACAATTTCATTGATTTTACGCCTGCCTCCCCTAATCCGCCGAAATGCGACGACAACGGTGGGATAAAATGCCATTGAGTTCCATGATCGAGCAGAAAAGGTATTATCTGAGTATTAATAAACGTTTGATATGTGTTTCGATCCGATTGAAGTTTCTTATTTGCACCGATGAAAATCGTACCACAGTCACTATATAGGTCTCTGCACAAACCTCTCCGTCCAATAAAACGATGAAGTGCGCCGATGAATGCTGGCGCCGACAAGTCTCCGACTGGCTCAAGTCTGCGGGGTTCTCTCCCGATGCGATATGTTGCCACTGGTGAGCATTGGAAACTTCCAAAATTTTATTAATGCGGTTCGAAACGAATATTTTCCACCAGTTTGGATCTCCACGAATCTACCCCAAAACGATCATAGAATCCGTCCAGCAAAAAATCTGAGAGTCCTCAAAATGTAACCGCATGTTTTGTTTGATAAACTTTATGATCTTTGTGGCCAAAACGGCTCCGCAAAGCTCAGCCCGAGAAATTGTCAGCTTAGGTTTGATAGGTGCGATTTTACATTTTGCCATAATCAATGTGGTATGCCACGTATTAATAGAGGTACTGCTTCGTCGATCGAATTAGCTCCGGATAAAACATCATCTACATACATTTGATATTTTATTATGTCAACAGCTAGCGGGTAATTTTCTCCTTCATCGGCTGCAAGCTGATGTAACGTACGTATGGCAGTAAATGGGGCTGACGCAGTACCGAACATGACCGTATTGCAAAATAGTTCCTTAATATCTTCAGAAGGGTCATCTCGCCATAAAATTCTCTGGTATTGAGCATCGTCGTTTTGCACGTCAATGCGACGATACATTTTTTCGACATCGGCACTAAAAACGAATTTCCATAATCGACAGTTGATGAGCACAGCAGCTAAATCAGTTTGAAGCGCTGGGCCCACTGCCAATATGTCATTTAAGGACTTACCGTTGCTGGTTTTGGTCGAAGCGTCGAAAACAACTCGAACCTTGGTTGTAGTCGAGGATTCTTTGATGACCGGGTGATGTGCAAGATAGCAACAGGTGAAGTGTTTTTCTTTACCCTCTGATTCTGTTTCATGTTGGGTTTCTGATGTATTCACTGGCATCATCTGATTAACCTTGATATACTCGTTAATCGTATCACAGTACGTTTGCTTTAATTCGCTATCACGGATCAAACGCCGGTCAAGATGCAAATATCTCTTTAACGCTATCTCTCGCGAAACTCCGATGACTTTTGAAGGCTCAATTTCGTTCAGCAATGGTAAGCGAACTACACATTTCCCATTTTCTAAACGACGATAAGTCTTGCAATAAAAATCTTCACTCCATTGATTTTGACTTGATGTAATATTCTCGCCTACGAACTTTTCAAGATCCCGAAATTTATTCAATAAACGATCAATTTCGACGTGTGTATTTAAGGACGCCACAGTAACAGTTGATACTGCAGTCTTAACGATTTTTCCAGACACGATATAGCCAAATGCAGTTTTTTGTGCAATCGCCGCTATTTGTACGGCGTACATCGTTCATCATACAGTCATCATACACATCATTGCCGAGCAGGATGTCGATTTGCTGAGGCTCATAATACTTAGGATCAGCAAAGTACAAATCCTTTAAGTGCGGCCACTTCGCTGGCGGTAACCATTTGTATGGCATAACTGCACTGACCCTAGGCAGCACATATGCCAGGACCTCTTATCTGATATTTGGATCGCAACGTGATCCAACCGTGATGATTACATAGGAACGCCCTTCAGCCACTTTCGTTTTGTTGAGACCGGTGATATTAACCCAAGCTCGTTTTCGTGGCATACGTAGTTGTTGAACCGTACGTTCAGTTATGAATGACACCTGGGATCCTTGGTCCAAAAAAGGTCTGAAGTTTAAAGGTTGGCCCTCTACATCATCGACTGTTACTACTGCAGTTGGCAACAGTACCTCATACAGGGGTTTTAATTGATGCATAGTCGTTCCGTGGTGAAAAGCGCTACGTTACTATTACATAAGTTACTGTCAGTAACTGATAGATGCATTGATGTGGACGATACAGCTTCCGTAGAACGTTCGATGTGAATAAGCATATCATGCCTACCACCACACGCAGTGCATGTTCGCGGACTGCTACATTTTGATGATAGGTGATTGTACCCCAGACAGTTAAAGCACAGCTTATATCGTTGAACAGCAGTTTTTCGTTCGGCGATGCTCATTCCGAGGAACACAGTACACTCTCGTACAGGTTGATCGCCTTTCGTACATATAGGGCATATCGTCACCATTTTTGCCCAAATAATGATATAATTTCTCTTTTACCAGATACGTTCGTTGAATGACCTTTACGACGAGAACATTCGGATATACTCTGAGTCGACGCTACCTCGCTGATTAACTTCGATGACATCATTTGATATTGTTCGTCGAGAATAGAGCACAGCTCATCGAACGAAGGAACTGACTTTTGTTTACACATGCTGCGATCCCACTCACGATGAATTGATAATGGCAATTTCTTGAGCATTTAGTACACCAAAATTTAATTTTTCCCTTTTGGATCGACTCCTAATTTCTTGATAGAAGTCACACAGGAACGGCATGTCTGTGTGAATTGTTTCAACGCTGCTGAATCGTCAGATGCAACGTTAATTTGATTTTCGAACACATTCATAAAATGAGAAAATAAAACGCGATTATTATCATATAAATCTGTAAGCATCTCCCACGCTGGCTCATAATTCTCACCCAATACGCTAATATGCTACAGATCTTGCGCTGCAGCACCTGTTAATGCACCTTTCAAATAATGTAAACGCTGACAATTGGTTAGTCGATTGCTGGTATGCACCCGAGCTACAAACAATTCTTTGAAAGTCGGCCAATCAACATAATTACCATTGAAAGTAGGTAATTTGACTTCGGGCAGTGGCACCTCATTATTTGAGACTTGGACCCCATCGTCGGCATTTCCATTGATGGACAAATTAGAAGTCTCACCTGATGACTGAGAGTATGCCGCATTAAATGCTGCTCTGATCACTGACATTGCTTCAAGATATGCTTCTTCAAACAAATCGCTCACATCTCCTTTGAGATAATTTTCCTCGATGCCTGCATCTGCCGGTATGCGCATTATTATGCGATGATTTTCACGAAACTCAGAAACTCGTAACACTGTAGATTTAGAACACCGCTTGACCGGTAGATGAGGATTCGCAAAATATGAATGAATAAATTATCCAACACGATTGGTTAGTTGCTATATGATTTAGGTTTTGTTTATTAACAAAAGAAGTAATATGTACAAAATGAAAATGAATGTGAATTTAAATAGGTAAAATTATGAGAGTAACAAAAAATTAATGAAAATGAATGTGTAGCAAAAATGAAAATAATAAGCTGACTCGAATTTTCGAACGATCGACTGCTTGCTTCTTTTGTTGTTGGTTTTTGTTAGCGTTGTTTCTTTTTCCTTTTATTGGTGTGGCGAATAGTGGTTATTTTTGTCTTCGTTACTTTAGATGTAGAGTTGCATAAAAAATGTATGCGTTGCTATGATCGAATTTGCACCGATATTCAACAGATCGTGTAAATCAACTAATGGAAAATCACTGAACGACAATTTAGCAAAGGGCTCAATCTTGCAACAAGACTTGCTAGCCGTTCTCCTACGATACTGCTTTTCTGCCGACATAAAGCATATGTTTTGTATGATTGAGGTATAACCGTGTGATCGTGACTATCAGCTCATTTTATGGAGAGACAATACTTCTGGTGATATTCAACATTATCGTCTCACAACTGTTACTTACGGAACTACACCAGCACCTTACCTATCAATTCAAACGCTTTATCAGCTGAGTGAAGATGGAAAAGAGCGATTTCCTTTAGCTTCCAGCGTTTTGAAAGATAGCTTTTATGTGGATGACTGTATGGCTGGTTCCAATTTATTAGCAGAGGCTCAAAACCTGACAGCTCATCTAAACAACTTGCTAATGGCTGGCGACTTTCATCTGAGAAAATCGGCAGCAAACGATGGCTCGGTTCTGAAAAGTATTCCAGAAGAGGACAAAATCGAAAGCATTTTGCCTACTGGATACCGAAGATTGACTGCTTTTCGTATAAGGTCGAAAAAAAAGATTTCAATTTGAGCACAAAACGTGGTATACTGTCCGAAATCTCAAAAATCTTCGATCCACTCGGTTGGGTATCACCCGCCATTGTTGTTGTTAAAATTATCATTCAACGAATTTGGCTATTGGAGTTGGATGGGTCGATGACAAAGGTGGCACCTATTATTGAAGTCTCCATACCTAGACTGCAATTATGCGCTGCATATCTTCTAGCTCAACTGTTTGAATACTTGCGTGGCACGATTAAAGAAACTAATTATGATATTGTGTGTTGGTCGGATAGCAAAACCGTACTGGCCTGGCTGTCGTCGCATCCATCGAAATGGAAAACCTTCATTAGCAACAGACCAACGTACATATTAAGCATAATCCTGCTGATTGTGCAAGTCAAGGGGTGAGGGCGGGCGGTTTCGTGGTCCTAATTGGTTGCAAGAAGATGAAATTAATTGGCCAAAATCGCAAATGGAAGAAAATAAAACTGAAGAAGAGGTCCGTCCAATCAAACAAATCGATTGAGTTGCAATAATAAACGACGGTGGTGCAATAAATGAATTGAGTAAACGTATTTCGAGATGGCAGAAACTAGTAAGGGTATTTGCATATTGCCACCGAATCTGCAAAATTTGGCGAACTAAATGTGGTATCGATTTGCATGTGCAAATTTTGGAGATACGCAGAGCCGAAGATCAGATCTACAAGTACTACCAAGAGCTATATTTTGTCATGTATCGAACAAGAAACTAAGACGACTGTC
This sequence comes from Diastata ussurica, assembly GCA_035078745.1. Taxonomy (NCBI): domain Eukaryota; kingdom Metazoa; phylum Arthropoda; class Insecta; order Diptera; family Diastatidae; genus Diastata; species Diastata ussurica. Next base: position 15,359 of record JAWNPW010000369.1, read on the forward strand.
ACCGTTTTTGAATTCCAATAATGTACTGCGAGTTGATGGGAGATTTAATCAAGCTAATCGCTAATCTTCCCTACGAAACAAAACGCGAAAAAATTCTACTCAAAGATATGCCGCTTGCAGTCAAAATTTTCCGAGAATATGATTTGAAAAATCTTCATGCGGGCATAACATTACTTCTGGCCACACTTCGACAAAGGTATTGGATTATTGGAGCACGAGAGCTGATCAAATTTGTGATTCATCGTTGTGCAGTGTGTCATTGCCACAGTGCCCGCGCAACTGAACAGCTGATGGGCAGTTTGCCAAAATTCAGAATAAATGCTGCATATCCGTTTTATGAAGTCGGATGTGATTGTGCTGGTCCTATATCAATTAAACAGCACAACGGAAGAAAAAGTCCGATAATTATAATTATCAATTCAAATAGGGATTATTTTTGCAATTGCTATTTGATATTCTCGTTACTTTGTCGTCAATAAAAATTTTAATCAATCTGATCAACGATGTCGGTCCGATACAGTAGCGAAGATATATCGGAGAATAATTCTGCCCGCGAAGATATAGATAATTACACGTGTAGTATTTGTAGTAATTGCATCTCAACGATTACATCCTTCTTTAAAACACCGTGTGAACATACGTTTCATAGATCATATAATCGAAATATTCTCGTATTAAAACAACATGCCCTGTTTGTGAAGCTAGTTGTAGTGCACCTACGCCCACGCCAACACCAAGCACGGGACATAATACCTGGTTTCAAACTAGAAAACAAACTGCTTTGTTAGAATTTCCTAACCCTCGTGCAAATGATGCAATTGTTTTAGAGAGTTCAACCAATGAGGAGATAAGTAACAGAATCACCGCTGCAATGGAGTCAATGCAGTCTCAGCTGCTGACATCATTGAGTCAGCAGATGGCTAGATTAATTGAAGACAATATCGAAACAAGTTTTCGTTGTTTAAACATACAATCATCAAATCATCATTCTCCCTCGAATATTCGAAATAATATAGAACATCGAGCCACATAATTGGAAAATTTGCTTTACTGGAGGCAACGATGGTCCAACTGTGGACAATTTTATTTATAGGGTTGAAGCATTAATAAAACAGACATTGGGAGGGAATTTCAATTTGATGTGTAAAAATGTAAACTCGCTGTTTGATGGCAAGGCTAATGACTGGTTCTGGCGATAAATCGGTTAGTGATTTCAGGTGGGATGACTTGTGTAGTGAACTCAAGAGGCAACTTAGAGATTCGCGAACCGATGTTGACATCAGAGAATTAATCAAAAACAGAAAGCAAAAACCAAATGAAAGATGTGATGTATTTTATGACTCTGTGGTTCTTTTAACTGATAAGCTCGATCAGCCTTTGACTGATTGTTCACTTACTGAAAGCTTAAGGCGTGATCTTTTACCAGAATACAGCATGAAATTTTGAATATAGCAATTACGTCGGTATCTCAGCTTAGAGAAATTTGCAGAAAGAGAGATTTTTTCCTCGAAGACATTCAACGCAAACAATTGTACTCTAAATCAAATCCGTATTTATTATATTAAAATGTTACTTCGGCGCACTAAATAAATGAAACACGTTGTTTTATAGATAAGATGAAGAAGGAACAGAGCTTTATTAGAATTCATTTATAATAAGACGAAAAGGAATTTACAAAAAGTAAAGTTGAAGTGACACTTTATTTACATTTTACAAATGTAAGAAGTGTACCATCTGTTTAATCTTGAATTAGTATATAAGTTGAGTGATGTATAAAGCATATATATTCAACACTCCTTCTTGCTTATATCATCACTTAACCCATATTGGTTTATTAGAAAAATAAATTTGT
>JAWNPW010000371.1:0-17183 GCA_035078745.1 Diastata ussurica
TTCCGAATAAAAGTATATAACTTTCATGATGAGACTTTCAATGAGACAGTTGAAATATGCAATTCTGAAACTTTAATCAGTAAATTCTTCACTAATTACAACTTTTATATTGTAATTAGAAGAAGGCTATGAACTACTTTGGCTATCGACTTGAAATGTTGATAAGAAAAAAGCATTTTTTAGAAAAAACATCCACGACTTGAGTTAGTTTTCGATTCAAGTGGGAGTTGAACCCAAACGATCAGAATAAGAGGCTACCATGCTTACTACACGACTGATGACATCCTTAAGTTTGTGCGAATTGTTTGTAATACCATGAAGGTGTGACACAAGAATAATAGAATAAAAAAGAATAGCCACCGATTTTAGATTTCTCACAAATTGATGCGTCGGTGTGTAAATTTGGAGCAAAACGAAATAGGAAAAATCGATAAATTTTTGGCTTTGCCGATTTTTCATTGGACGATTTTCCTAGTGCCGTAAAATATTGCAAAAATTCTAGAACGAGTTAACATCAAAAACGGAGGATATAAAAAAAGAATTAGGTATGCATATATAAAAAAAATGAATAAATAAAATAACATCGAAGCGCCACCTGGGGTTCGAACCATGGACGCATTTTACACTGTTAGTTTAGAGCAACGAGCCATAGCTCTCTATAATATGAAATAACAATTGTCGCACACAAACAATCCAAAATAAACAATTTTATAACGTGGCGTTATAAAAATTAAAACGGCGTAGTAAAACTTAAATTTATTATGAACGTTATACTTTTTATATATTTTGCATACACATTCATAACGCCATTATTAAAAAGGAAATAATTACATTTCTCTTGATTTTATAACGTTTTTTTTCCCTCAGTGTAGATAACATTTGTTACATTGGGAAGAGAAAAGTACGAAGGGTCAATGTCTTATTCAACCAACCATTTGGCTTGAGCCCAAAGATCACGATACTGACTATCACTTTTGTTTATGTCAAATAAAGGTGTTTTCGAAACAGTATATGAACAAAATCGTTCACCATAAGGTAAAAAGTGTAACACCAGCTAAAAAACGTACTGTATGTAATTCTGAAGAGAGTGTTGCACAATCAACTCACGAACCAATAGATACTGATGAGATCGTTGCAACTGAAGATGTTTATTGCGAAGGCAGTGATGATGATGAAAGTCTCGAATTTTTTGACCAATGTGGATTAGATTATTTTATACGTGACCTTAATCTTCCAAAAGATAAAGCTGAGCTTTGTGCTTCAAGACTCAAAGAAAGGAATCTATTACTACCTGGCACTAAAGTAACGGTTTATAGAAAAAGAGAAGAGCAGGTTATTAAGTTCTTTTCTATGGATTGAAGCAATATACAAGGACTAATAAATTTATATAAAATAGATTTATATAAGCAGGAGGACTAACGGCTTTTCATAGATTCATCCACAGAAAGTCTAAAAGCAGTATTATTACACAACGGAAATACGTACACTGCAATTCCATTAGGTCACTCAGTTACACTGAAAGTATTTTATGATAGTTTCGGATTTCTGCTGGAAAAACTAAAGTACAATACTCCTTATTAGATTATTTGTGGAGACTTCAAAATGATAAATCTCGCAGTTGGTTTACAATCAGGGAACACTAAATGCCCTTGTTCTCTTTGCCTTTGGGATAGTCGTGCTAGGAATAAACATTGGATAACGGAGAAATCGCCAGAAAGATTAGAGTGGAATGTTGGTTTTTATAACGTTGTTCATGAAAGCCTTGTTGATAGAATCCGAGTATTATTGCCACCACTCCACATAAAACTGGGTTTAATGAAACAGTTTGTGAAAGCGTTAAATGCCGAAGGTAAATATTTCAATTATATCTGATCTACGTTTCCGCATTTGAGAGATGCTAAAATTAAAGAAGGTGTTTTTGTAGGGCCCAACATAAGAAAGCTTATGAAAGTTGATGAGTTTTTAAAGACCGTGACATCTATTGAAAATGATGCTTGGTTGAGTTGCGAAGATGTAGTAGAAAAATTTTTAGGAAACAAACGAGATCCACAGTTTAGAACTATTGTGTCTACAATGTTACAGAATTTTAAACGACTAGGTTGTTTGATGAGTATGATAATACATTTTCTTCAATACCATTTGGACAATTTCCGGATAATGTTGGAGCATTCAGCGAAGAAAAAGCGAACGAAAAAATGATGGCAGACTATTGCTGGTCATTGAAAGAGAAGATAATAACCCTATTAGTCATAAACGTAAGTCTCTTCAACGATGTTTTGATAAACGAGTTCGTTAAACTAGTTAAGTCCCTGTTCCCAAGGTCAGGTGGGTTAGCCTACTTATGGTTTGGCAGGGGTGGTTTTCAGATGTTGTTTTTTGAGCTTACAAAAAATTCTAACCTGATGGGGTGAATTGGATCTCGGTTTCGGAATCAGCAACCCCAAAAACAAAAGATCAACATGGTCTCGTCTCAGGCAGAATTTTTTCGATTTTTTTTGCGGATAGTTTAATACCCTTAATTGTAAAATTTCAAAAAGCGATATTTCGACGAAAAAAAAGATATTAGAAAAAATCCAAAAAGTTTTAAAAGGGGAAGGGTGATACTTGCATTTGCCATAAAACGTTTTTTGATAATCATTTGCTTCCTTCCGTTACTTAACCTCAAAAACTGCAAAAAACGTGTTTTGTGCACTTTTAGGCAAGGATATCTCAAAAACCAGACGTATAGGAGCAATTCCGAACACGGATTTGGACTCAGCGCATCAAAATCCTTCGGATATATTAGGTCTGGTCTCTGGGTCTAGACTTTTGTGAAATTTTGTCGGCCTTTGTTACCAATCGTCTATAACTTCGTTGTTCTGCAAAAGATTTCTTTCAAAAGCAGGTTGGTCTCTTCGTAAAATGGTTATCTCCATGTACAGAATGATAAACTTTCCATTTTTTTTGTGTTTTTGGTATTTTTTTGATGATTTAGAGAATTTTCGATTCAAATTTCCGTAGCAAAATATGACTTTTTCCAAGTTGGTTAACATAATTTGTAGACAATTTAATTATTGTTAGTTTGCCATTCTGTCTAACCAGATCGGTTGATTTGAACTCGAGATATATGAGACTATATGCAAAAAAAATTTAAAAATTCAAAACTGCACTGCGCGCAATCCTATTCATAGAAAAAAATTATTGTGATTTTCGTGTTCTGTGGGTCCACGTGCATGGGAAAAATTTAGCATGCCGATCACAAAAATATTGGCGCATAATGTTATTGGCACCAATTGTTATTTCAATGAAAATTTTCATGCAAAGGTTATGGTTGCACGGCATCGACTGCGATCAACAATTGCCTGGCAAACTGTATATGGAATGGCAAACCCTTCGAAACAGTATTCACACCGTAGGGGAGTTGAGCATCCACGATGACTGAATCTTAAACCCGGAGCTGCACGGAACTGCACGGATTTGCTAACGTATCTGAGTTAGCATACGCAGCAGTGGTATACTTGAAGTTAATACATGAGGATGACAGCATACATACATGACTACTTACATCGAAGACAAGATTAACCCCTGTCAAGCAATTATCTCTTCCGCGTCTAGAATTATGTGGCGCCCATTTTTTGGCCAAATTGATGATTAAGGTTCAAAATTCGTTAAACATCGTGAGCTGCAAGTTATTCGGCTGGTCTGACTCAAGTGTGGTTCTAACTTGGCTGTCCGATCATCCGGTACGATGGAAATCATTTGTTGCTAATCGAACATCACAAATTATTCAACACATGCCGCCGCATCAATGACGTCGTATATCATCTCGTATCAACCCAGCAGACGTGGCCACCCGCGGTACGACCGCTTCTGAATTAAAGGGCTACAACCTTTAATGGTTTGGTCCGATGGAGCTCCAATCTTCGAATGCATCACATGACAGGTTTCCGGATGTTCTCACTGAAATCGATATGGAAGAGAAAAAACAAGCAATTTCACACCTCACAATGCAAAGGCCAGAGAAGATATTAGAATTGTATTCGAATTATCATACACTACTCGGTATGACTGCTGATTTGAGATTGATGATTATGAGATTCCGAATCAACTGCAAGATCGCAGAACAAGACAAAATAACATCATATGTGACAAGGCATGAATCAAAGTGCGGCTTACCAGCTGCTGAAGGCAGCGCAACAAGTATCTTACTAGCAGGTTTGATTGTGGAACATTATCGTCAGAAATATCAACATGCCGGTCATAGACAAACAATGTATGTGATCGGTCGAACATATTTTGTTCCGTATGTCACTTCCATTGTAAAACGATGCATTTATAGATGCGCTATATGTATGAGATTCCGTGGAATTCCGTTCAAACAAGCGATGAGCACATTACCTCTCCATCGAGTGCAATCAACATCATCGTTTGTCAACGCAGTCGTGGATTTTGCCAGTCCAGTACAAGTACGATCGTAGAACGGACGTGTATCAAAGTTATGCAAAGGTTGGATAGCGCTTTTTATATGTTTGACGACCAAGTCTATTCATCTCGAACTAGTTACTGAATTATCAATGGCAGCGTTTATTCTCACTCTCCGCAGGTTTGTTTCAAGGCGCGTTAAGCCATTACATATATAGTCAGGCACCTCACTTTGGGGGTATGTGGGAAGCTGGTGTAAAATCAACGAAATATTATTCAAGACGCATCTTATCAGATTCATCTGTCACGTTCGAAGAATTGTATACAGTGCTATGCCAAATTGAATGCTGTTTAAATTCACGTCCATAATGTTTACGGTTCGAAGGAGATCCAGATACATTAACGCTAGCTAACGCATTTTCTAATGTTCCGGTCAATGGTAGCGATACCCTGTGAAGATTTAACCAATGTAAAGACTAACCACTGCAATAGATGGCAGTATCCATAACTGTATTTACAAGAATAGCAACAAAAACAATTTGAACATTAATGATATGGTGATAATCAAAGATGATCAGCTGCCTCCTGCTCAATGGTCAATCGCCAAGGTCACTGACATTCACCCAAGAGCGGATTGACTTGTCACAGTGGTAACCGTTAAAACGCCAAAGTGACTGCTCAAACGTCCTCTGGCTATACTATGTCCTTTGTTTTTACATGTTTGAAGGCTGTCGCTATCAAATGGTGCCAATATGTTTACATGAATGATAAGGAGCTGATCATATTTCATTAATTGCAATAGTCTAACGCTATTATCGCGTACTGAATCGTAATATTGTTATGTTGCCACATTACAACCCTGTATTTCATCTCGATCAATATTTTTTTTTGTCAAGTATGTAAGAGAAGATAGATGTCAGATTTATAACAGTCTACTAAGCTTTTGATTCAACACGTTTTTCTTAGAGCTACTGAAAGTTTAAGGTTAATTATAATTAAGAAACAAAAAGTGAATAAAGGAAACAGAAGTACGAACATATTACTAACGACTGTTTTGCGTGTTATTCAGTTGATCATATAAAAATTTATCAGTGTGTCTCCAAAAGTGCGACAAATTTGTGTTCAATAATCTCTTTACCCTTCAAGAAGTCAAGAACCTTACTTTTGAATTAATAAATAAATTAAGAAATTGTAAATCCAAACCTGACCATTTTGAGGTCATAACTTCTCTAGCGCGACAAATTTGTGTTAATAATCTCTTTACCCTTGAAGAAGTCAAGAACCTTACTTTTGAATTAATAAATAAATTAAGAAATTGTAAATCCAAACCTGTCCATTTTGAGGTCATAACTTCTCTAGCGTATACATTTTTACGATAATGACAGACAAACTACCAATAGTAACATGGAATCCCAGATGCATTAGGAATAAAAATATTGAACGTTTAAACTTTCTTCTCAAAAATAAAGTGGACATCTGCCTTTTTACAGAGACTTGGCTCAACAACTCCATATCAATTAAACACAATGACTTTCACTGCTTGTGAGTGGACAGTTATTGAAAAAAATATTCTCCACAACTTATTACCACTCCCCAACACTTCAATTTTCGATACTATTGGAATAATATATGTAACCCGGTAGGCAACCCGATAACAATTTATTGTTGCTACTTTCCCGGTGGATAGGCAGATATTGTTAAAGAACAACAGTTTACAAATGATATACGTTTACTGACTAGCTTAGGTGGTAAATTCGTACTAGGAGGAGATTTAAATTGTCGACATCGCAGCTGCGGTTGTTGGCAGCAAATTCTTTTGGGAAGATACTACTTGATATCCCAGTGCTAAAAGGAACTTCGTTCTTCCACCCAACAGACCACACAAACATCCCATCTAACAGTAGAAATCCAGGTTCAACACTTGATATAATTCTATCTGACTGTATTCAACTGTTTTCCAACATTAACGTTATCAATGATCTTAATTCCGATTACCTCCCTGTGCAAATCATGCTACACACCAGTACCAGCACTGATAAATTCTTTTACTATGGTTTTAAAAACGTTAACTGGTCGGACTTTGCAAAAATAGTTAACTCATTGGTTATTAGAGTTCGCCAATTTAGAGGGCATAATACTGATGACATACATAATTTAATATCTGTCTTTAATAATATTATTCGATCAGAAAAATATAACAGCGTTCCTAAGAAGAATGTATGAGTATTCCCAAAGCCCCTCCCACTTGATAGAAAATACTTAATTAACTGTAGGAATATCCATCGCGGGAACTGGCAGAGATATAGAAATCGGATTGACGTTGCTCTCTTCGAACGGTGAAGCCAAATAATCTCTAGTAACATTTTCAAATTCAGCAATCAATCATGGAACAATCGTTTAGCCACATTAGGCAAAGGTTCTTCTCTCTTTCGGCAACTATTAAAAGTTTTAAAAAACAAAAATGTTGTCATTCCTATGCCTAACGAGAGCAATAGACGTTTTTCGACTCATGAGCAGAGTTATTAGCTCAAACTTTTAGCCTAAATCACTCTGATTCCCACCTTAGTGAGCCCAGCACAATTGAAGAGGATAATGCACCTATAATTGAATTGAATTCGCTTTCACCCATTCCTGATGAAGCATACTTCGCATCCGTTGCTGAAATAGCAATGATCTTAAAAAAGTTAAAGTTTAAAAAAACCCCACGCCTAGATGAAAATATTTGTCTAAAAGCCCTTCCACGCCTGGGTATTATACTTTTAACTAAAACTTTCAATGAGTGCTTACGCTTCTGCTATATTCCAAAGGCGAGGAAAATTACCAAAGTTATTGCCATTCGGAAAGCAAAGAAGCTGCCATAGCTGCCGTCTTCTTAATAAGCTTACTGCCTTCAGTCAGCAAAATTCTGGAAAAAGTTGTCAAAAAGTATGCTGTCTCAGTTCTTCGATGTTAACGATGTACTTCCACCGGAACAATTTGGCTTCCATCGGGAACATAGTACTCTCCACCCTATAGTCAGCATTTAAAAAATTGTTAAATCTAACTTAACTACATCTAAATCTACGGGAATGGTTCTATTGGATATAAAAGCAGTTTTCCACGATGATCTTGTTCATAAAATGAAAACTTTGAATTTTCCTCCTGAACTAATTGAACTGATAGTAAACTGCTATATCAACAATAGATCCTTCAAACTACACATGGCAAGTGAAAATTCCCAAGCAATCAATATATTGGCAAGTTGTCCACTAGGCTCATGCTTTTCACCTCTCCTTCGTAATATATGCACTGCAGACTTCTCAACACTAAGAGGATGTACTGCCTCAATTTTTGCTGATGATACAGCTGTCCACTGCTCTGGAAGGCTTTCTGCTGACATTACAGATAACCTCCAGAATGCCTTCAACTCACTGGTTTGTTATTTCACAAAAATAAAGATCTTAGTTAACTCTGTTAAAACGCAAGCTCTTTATTTCCTAGTAAGGAAGCGCAAAAATATATACCTTCCTAACAGACACATCAAATTAAATCAAGTTGACGTCGAGTGGGATAGAAGTGTTAGATATTTAGGGGTATTGATCGATCTAAAAATAACTTTTCAAGAACATATCAAACTTACTAATAAAAAACTTAATGTACTTCTACTTAGCTTTTATCCCCTAATCAACAGGAACTTCCGACTCAGCATCATTAATAAAATGTACTTGTTCCGATCAATTTTCCAAGTAGTTATATTTTATCGGGTCCTGTTTGGGCAGATGTTGCAAATTGTCACTTAAAGAGCTTCAATAAAGTCAAAATAAAATATTCAAGTTGATTTACCTTGGCACCACTCTACGTCCGATCTCTATCAGAAAGCAAATATCGAATTATTAGTCGACAGACTCGCTCATTTACACCTCAGTTTTAGAAATAGTTGTATATATTTGACCTAATCACACATTAATGATATAGTGCACATACTTGAATTTTTGAGCAATAGAATAAGTAAAATGCATTTTCTTGTGGTTTTTGAAAATAATTTCTCTCCTTTCTTTTGATAACACGGTGCGACAGTCAGAAATAGCTGGGAAGTGATATAGTGGAGGTTGTTGGTATGGTCGAGTAAAACAAAACTGCATACTTGGAATTTAGCAGACACCCTCAAAATCTGGACTTATGGTCAAAAAAACTGGTTTTGGGTATCTTATCGCACTTACGAGCATATAACTTTCACAATGTATAAGTGATATAACTTTCACAATGTACAAGGTTTAAAACCCATTTTTCCAAATCGTTGTACGATTTTTTTTAACGAAGATATGCAACTTTGAATTGCAGCCTCACCCGCTACATAGAAGCTACTTTTTGGTAGTCCTTTATGATTCTACCTGTACCTTTCCAAATTGCATAACTTTGTTAAAAAATCGTACAACGATGAACGAAAATGGGTTTTAAAGCTAAGAAATAGTACTATGCGATGCCTTTGTTGGAAATTGGAAAAAAAAAATTTGGCTTCCTAAAAAAAAGTCACAAAAATGGCTAAAATAGTCGTTCTTTGGCTCTTCAGACTCAAATTCCCAGAAACCTGACGTGCTGGCGCATTTTCAAGGCCAGATTCGAATTCTACGCAAAAAAATCTATAAGAATCGACAACTCCCATTCGAGAAACTGACCCTCGCAGGACTGTGCAAATGATGAAGTTATTAAACTTTTCCCAACAAGAAATGTTTGAAAAAAACTAAACAATTTTCTCTTTTCTGGAAAATACACAAAAACAGCATATGACATCTCAAAAACCATATACACCATTGGAAAGGCCAAAGTTTCTTCATTTCAAAATTGCCATTCAATCGAAAATCACTTGATGATGCGGAAGTTACAGGCTCATAAGGTATGTACAATTGGCGTTTTCACCATAAGCCACGATTTTGGGAGTGTCCGCCAAATTCCAAGAAGGCAATTTTGTTTTACTCGACTATAACTACCACGTCCAATATAACACTTCTCAGCTATTTCCACTTTGTTTCGTTCTATACCACTGTCCTTTTAAACGATTTTCATATCGTGAGAGTAGCTGGGAATTGTTATAGGGGAAGATGTAGCTATGGTCGAGTAAAACTGAACTACACACTTGGCATTTGGCGGACACCCCCAATATAGTGACTTATGGTACAAAAACTGGTTGTACATAACTCATGCACCTGTAACTGCCGCAATCATCAAGTGAATTTAAATTTTTTCAATTGGCAGTTTTGGAAAGAAGAAACTTAGACCTTTCCAATGGTATATATGGCTTTTGGGATTTCATATGCTGCCTTAGTGTATTTTCCACAAAATGGAAAATTTTTCAGTTCTTTCCACATATTTGTTTTTGGAAAAAGTTTAATAACTTGGTCAATTATTGACGGATTTTTTCAAACAAATATTTTAAAACCGAATATAGTTCTTATACGAAAAAGTGCAGAAAATCATTGATGAAGTTGAAAAAATATGAAAAAAAACACAAAAAGGTTGCATTTGTCGTGAAATTACTTACTGATATCATACTAAATGCGACAAAGTATATATATCTTTGGAAAAGTCTAAGTTTCTTCTTTCCAAAACTTCCATGTAATCGAAACTCAGTGGAACATTGTGACAGTTATAGGGTCGTAAGTGCGATAAGATACCCTAAACCAGTTTTTTGACCATAAGCCCAGATTTTGAGGGTGTCCGCTAAATTCCAAGTATGCAGGTTTGTTTTACTCGACCATACCTACAATCTCCACTATATCACTTCCCAGCTATTTCAACTTTTGTGTAATTTGGATTACTGTGTAATATATCTAAATTTCATTTAAAAATATGGATACTTAAGTAGAAAAGCTTTTGAAGTCTGAACTCTTAGAGAGAGAGAGTAGTGTTCCCTCCGAAGGGGAGTAGCGTACCCGCACAACCACCTGGTGGAGTTAAGGAAGAGCAATATGAAGTTGAGGTCGCTGCTCGAGAGATATAATAACTGGTCGATAATGTAACTCCCCAGGAATTTTTGTCTGGCTCTCGCCAATGCAGGGCATCTGCAGAGGGAGTGTTCCAGGGTTTCTACCTCATGTAGTTTTTTGCAGTTTCTGCAGTAGGCATTGAAGCGAATCACCAGCCTTTCGGCGTGTTGCGTTTCAAGGCTTTGAAGTGAAGACATTTGTTTTTGGAGTAGTTAGGCCACAAACCACAATCCTGCAGCTGAAAAGATTATTCCAGGAGCGATTGGATGTAGCTAGGAAATGTGATCGATTTCCTTATGGATGACTCTTATAGGGGCCTAAATGCTTTCTGGTTGTGAGCTCATGGCAGAGCCTTCCCTGTCAAGCTCATCCGAGATTTCGTTGCCGATGATGTCCTTGTGCCCGGGAACCCATTCGATATTTATATTAAGCTGGTATCAGGCTGCTTCGAGAAGAGTTCTGGGGTCTGCAACAAGTTTGGATTTGGTGGTGTTGGACGACAAAGCTTTAATCGCAGATTCACTGTCCGAGAAAATGGATATGTTCATGTTACTGAGGTTCTCACGAAGTATCAGCTCGCAAAAACCTCAGCCCGGAAAACGCTGGACGACCCATGAAAGACTTTTTTTATCCCGAGTGCTTCCGAGTTGACCCAGGGCCTTGGATAGCGCGCTACCCAGCATCCACACTCCTTAAGCCGTATCGCGCTCAGTGACGCGACAGACTTTATGTGAAGCTCGATCGGTAACAGATGCAGCTTGAAACTTAAAGGTGCCTGTGGGATGGCTTTCGTGACTCCAACGCAGACCGTTCTCTGTATGCGTAGGGCCGTCCACCAAACGACGGAAATGTGTAAGAGAATTGGACGTAATAGATCACTGCACCACAATAAAACCATTTTAGGAGTAACACTACACTTCCTCCCAAACATCTTTTTGCATAAGTAGACAACAATGTATGACTTTTTTACCCATTCGTTTATGTTAGCCCAAATTTAGCTTAGGATCTAGGATGACTCTGAAATACTTGGCCCTTGAGGAGAGTTCAAGTCTTTGACCGTTAAGACAGGGAAGAGTGAAAGTTGGTATTTTGGTCTTCGTAGTTACTAGCATCAGCTCTGCCTTCCCTGGGTTCGCTTCTAGACTGCAGCAAGCGATCCAGTCACTTAACTTTCCTGGGGCACCTTTTATGAACTCATTGATCACGGATGGAAACGTCCCGGTCACCACGATTACCACTTCGTCCGCATACGCAACGACTTTAAGTTCTTCCTGGTTTACTTTTCGTAGAATGGAATTGATGGTGACAAGCCAGAGAAACGAAGATAGAACACCTCCCTGTTCGGTGCCTCTACTCACATGCCTCGTTAGCTGGCAGTCACCGAATTCGGCAAAATCAACCCTGTTCTTTAGCATGGATAAAATCCATGTAGTAAGGCCCTCATCTACATTGAGCTCATGCAGAGCACTCAGGGTTGCTTCCAATAAGAGATAGGCGCGTGCCGTGAATTTTACCGTGTCAGTATGGATCACTGTTAATCACGGTGTGTACGTGAATGTGCGAGATTCAAAAAATCCAAATTTTCAACGTGAGTGAGTGAAAAACCACTTACGAACGGAAACTCACGCAAATATGTACTGGAATTTTCTAATTGCATTTAATGTAAGTTTACTCACATTATCAAGTCCAAATAATGCATTATATGAATATAATAATGATAGAAAAGAAGACTATGTCTAGCGCAGGTGCGTCTGACGTCACTGTTGTCAAAAAATTAATGGTTGGTTTGTTAGTTAAAATTGTTAAACTAAAATATTAACAAATAATTTTTCGACTACTCTTCGAAATTCAAAAATTCAAATTCAATACAACTTGTTGCCCACTTGTTTTTATTTTGGAGAGTTTGTCCGAATTTTTTAAACTTGTTATTCAATTGTTTGCATTTTTGATGGTTTATGCAAACAGCCTACTGCCATCCAGACTACTGTGACGTAGATGCGTAGAACTGTCAAAACATTCAACTTCATGTACGCAATCTTCTATTCTATCTTTCTTGATATGAATACATATTTCCATATTGAAGACAAAATTAAAATTGTACCTTCAGTTTAAAGTAGTAGACATGGTCGTAGATAATTAAAATATTTGATGAGAACAAAATGCCACTATGTGGTAGGCTCTGCTAACTTTTTGCTAACTATTTTTCTCCAATTGTCGAAAACAAATTAAAAAAAACTGAATTCAATTCAGTGGGATCTATTTCTGAGGCGATTATTGAATTACTTGATTTTCTGAGGATCCTTTACCTAACAAGGGCTCATTTCATTCACATTTTAATGTCGCGTGGGGTATCGTGAGTGAGGAATATTTTAATCACTCTAATGAGGGTGAATCGTAAAAAAAATAGTAAACGTGAGCGTGATTTAAAAAAAAAAAAATTACGGGAATGTGCGAGTTTGGAAAATTGCCCTTCGTGCGCGTGCGTGAGCGTGAGTTAAAAGTCACACACGCGCCCATCTCTACTTCCGATGTAACGTTGTTAAAGACGACCTCAATGTCTAAGAAAGCTGCCAGAGTGAATTGTTTGAAGTACAGAGATCTTTCCATCGTTTGAACTACCTGATGAAAGACCGTTGCCGCTGGCGTTCCTTTAAGATAGTCATGCTGAGCAAACGAAATTTTGCCCCCCCCGCAGAGATTTACGAAGGAGACAGATTTAAAGAAATTAATAAGTTTGCTTACATAAAGTTTGCAACAAGACGAGCAAAGGGAAAACGTGATAACAATATCGGCGGATAATTTTGAAAAAATTATTCCAAATTTTGATGGAAGTGAAGCATTGGCTTGAAAATTTCGAAAGAAACGCGGATGCATATGAATTGAACGACAAGCAAATGTACGTATAGGCGCGTGGCAAAATGATCAACACAGCTAAATTGTTTTTAGAATCAGTGACATGGCTTACGCAATATGTTAATCGACGAATTTGACAAAAACTACAGCAGTGCCGAGCTACACAAAATAATGAGCGAGAAGAAAAAACGCGACAGTGAGAGTTTCCACGAATATATTTTACAGATAAAAAAAATTGCGTCGCTCGGTGATATTGAAGAAATGTCTGCAATCCGTTATATTGTCGATGGCTTGTATATGTAAAATGAATACAAATACACATTATATGGTTGCAAATCGTTCAAAAAATTTAAAAAACAGTTCAAAATTTACGAGCGCATGAACATCAGCGAAAAAAAATGGACCAGTGAAAAACAATTTGTGAACAATAACAACAACAATAGAAAAGATCACTGTTATAACTGTGGATCAGTTGAACATAAAAAAAAAGACTGTACATTCGGTACGAAGTGCTTCAAATGTAATGAAGTCGGACATATTTCGAAAAATTGTTCCACTGTTGCTAAAAGTGTATGCATAATTATTGACAAAAAACGCTTAAAAAATATTCGTTTGAACAATGTTGAATGTGAATG
Source organism: Diastata ussurica (assembly GCA_035078745.1). Lineage (NCBI taxonomy): Eukaryota > Metazoa > Arthropoda > Insecta > Diptera > Diastatidae > Diastata > Diastata ussurica. The sequence continues at coordinate 13,853 of JAWNPW010000371.1, forward strand.
CTTGGTTGATACATGTTCAGATGTGAGCATAGTAAAAGAAAGTGTTTTTAAGCAGTTAGAAAATATTGTACTGCAAAAAAGCGAATCGGTACTATATGGACTTGGCAACCTAAAGACAGTGCCTTTGGGTTTTTTTCAAGCAGATATTCGAGTAGATTGCTTACAAACATTGCAAAAATTCTTAGTTGTTCCTGACAATGCAATAGAGTATACTGCGCTACTTGGTTACGATTTTACTAACAAGTCTTACTTCGAATCTGGACCAAATGGTTATACATTCACTAATTTAAAATCAGAGGAAGCACGCGAATTACATAGGTCGTACAATATCATAGAAAAACCTAACGAAGTGAACGTACCATCGAAATATAAAAAGGTGGTAAAAGATTTAATTTCGAATTTTAAGCTAACGCCAACACAAGTATGCCGTATCTCATTAAAAATAATACCTGAAGGGAAAATTACAGCATTTCAACAATCACCAAGACGTTTAGCAGAAACTGAAGCAGAGATTGTAAAAAATCAAATAGACATTCGTCGGATAAAAAGACATTGTACGAAAGTCATATTCGAATTTTGCCAGCAGAGTTACACTTGCAAAGAAAAAAGATTATCGAGTGTGCATTGATTTTAGAAAACTGAATATAATGGTCTTGAAAGACTGCTTTCCTGTGCCGCTTATAGATGACGTGCTCGAGAAGTTACAAGCTGCCAAATGCTTCACGGTTATGGATTTTGAGAATGGATTTTTCCATGTTCCAATTGAAGAATCGAGTAAGAAATACACTGCATTTATCACTAAAGAAGGACTTTTCGAATTCAACAGATTACTGTTTGGAGTTGGTAATTCACCGGCAGTTTTCATACGTTTCATCAATTATATTTTTCAAGAATTAATCAACGAATGCGTGATGGAGCTTTACATGGACGACATAATTATATACGCAGAAACGGCCAATGAATGTTTACAAAAAATTGAAAAGGTGTTGAAAGTTGCAGAGAGGTTCGATTTGAAAATCAAGTGGAATAAATGTTCCTTTTTATAGTCGAAAGTAGTTTTTTGGGTCATATTGTTGAAATGGGATGTATTCAGCCCGGAAAAGAAAAAACAAACGCAGTACAAAAGTTTCCTGTACCAAAAAACATTAAGCAGTACAGTCATTTTTGGGTTGAACTGGATTTTTCAGAATTTCATTAAAGGCAACACTCACATTGCTCATCCGTTGACAAATTTACTGAAAAAGAATGTACCTTTCCACATGAACTTAGCAGAATTAAACGTGATGCAACAATTAAAAGACGCTCTTAGTAAGGAGCCAGTTTTGAGACTTTATTCGCGAAATGCACCGACAGAAATACACACAGATGCTTCACAAAACGGTTTTGGAGGTGCATTGTTGCAGTATTTTGATGGTCAATTACACCCAGTAATATTTTGGAGCAAGAAGACATCACCGCAAAAAGCTCAATGTCATAGCTACATTTTGGAAGTTAAAGCAGCGTATTTGGCCCTAAAAAAATTTCGTCATTAAGTATTTGGAATTCACTTTAAGTTAGTAACTGATTGCACAGCATTCAAGCAAACAACAACCAAGAAAGATATTCCACGGGAAGTGACGAACTGGATCTTCTATCTTCAAGATTTTGGCTATGAAGTGGTGCATAGAGCGGGTGAACGAATGAAGCATGTAGATTTTCTTAGCCGCTATCCACAAGGTGTTTTCATGATAACAACGGAAGTGACAGCACAGTTACGAAATGCACAACAGCGTGATGAGAAGATAAAAGCAATTGTAGAAATTTTACGACATCGACCATACGAAAACTACAAAATGAAAGGGGATATCGTTTATAAATCCATGAATGGGAATGATTTACTGGTCGTACCCAGATTGATGGAAAGAAAAATCATCAGCGAAGCGCATAATGTCGGACATTTTTCCGTTCAAAAATCTGTGCATGCCATTCAACAGAACTACTGGATACCTCACATCGAAAATAATGTTACTGATATGTCAACAATTGCGTGAAATGCATTATTCACAATAAAAAATTGGGCAAAAGGGAAGGTTATCTATATTGTATTGAGAAAGGTGATTCTCCATTACACACATTACATGTCGATCATTTTGGACCTATGGACGCAAAGTCGAAACAATACAAGTACATTTTTGATATGGTTGATGCATTTTCGAAATTTGTTTGGCTGTTCCCAACTAAAGCTGCTGGAAGTGATGAAGTAATCAAAAAGTTGAGTGAGTAGTCAAATATTTTCGGTCATCGTATTCGCATAGAGAGCGACAGAGGATCAGCGTTCACGTCCAATGCGTTCAAGGACTATGTTGATGATAACAAAATAGAACACGTTTTGATAACAACAGGAGTTGCACGAGTCAACGGCCAAATTGAGCGTGTGAACAGGACGATACTATCAATTATATCGAAATTGTCCACAAGCGATACATCTAAATGGTATAAGTTTGTATCACAAGTTCAGAAGGCGATAAACTTTCACGTTCATAGTTGAACAAAATTGTCTCCGTTTGAAATAATGTTTGGAGTCAAAATGAACGACAGCGTTAACAGTCGCATTTTAGACTTACTGCGTGACGAAATGCTGGAAAACTTTACACATGAAAGACAACTGATGCGCGATGTGGCGAAAAAACAGATTATCAAGGCGCAGGCGATTTAAAAAGGAAACTATTACAAGAAAAGAAAGAAGCAGTTTGAATATGCAGTTGATGATTTGGTGGCAATCAAAAGAACACAGTTTGTTGCTGGTCGAAAGCTGGCAAGTGAGTTTCTTGGTCCTCACAAAGTTGCTAAAGTTAAACGAAATGGCCGATACGATGTTCAAAAGGCAGCGCTAGTTGATAGTCCAAATACTACGTCTACAAGTTGCGACAATATGAAACTACGAAAATTCGTCGAAGCAAACGAAGAACTTCTGTCATTTGGGACAGATGACAATGATGAGGAAGGCCGAATGTAGTATCCAGTCCAGTGTTATGGTCACTTCATCGCAGTACGGCTACAGTAACAGTCAAAATAACAACAAGCCGCTGCGCACACAAAATCAGCAAGATCACAAGTAACAGTTAAAACAACAACAAGCCACTGCTTACACAAAATCCATAAGCAACACAAAAATCAGCAAGATCACAAGTAACGGGAAAAACAACAGTTATAGCGAGAATTTATGAAACGATCGAAAGAACAGGATCAGTCGACACGAAGTCAGTAGCAAAATAGGTCGTTAAATTGAAGTCGCTGTCAGTTGTTTTAACACAAATATATTAATTTATCTTGTATTTTGAACTATTAACAT
>JAWNPW010000372.1:0-17178 GCA_035078745.1 Diastata ussurica
GCGTGAACTAGTTCATATAGTTCACAGAACTGAATAGTTCAAATGAACTAGTTCGTTCGTGAACTACCCAAGTCTAACTCCTACTAATTATTGTGCGACGACGCAAGTCAATGTAGAGTTTGACAGACGGCACTAAATATTTATCTCTGCCAACTTTGATGGAGCATTGCCAAGACGAAAAAATAACGTAGTCACGAAAATCGAAATTAAGTAGTGGAATTTATTACAAATACCTTAATTAAGAAAAGCCCGTTTGGAAAAGCCTGGTTTACTTGTAACGACCGTTCAAAGGTCACCCTTCGTTCAACTACGAAAATTTATACCTGATTCAGTGTTTTTTCAGAATTTTGCAACTGCATATCTCGAAAAGTACTCATTCGATTCATGCAAATTTGGTCTTTTTTGAAAATTTACTATCTTAAATTTTCATTGGGCAAATTCGGAAAGTATTTTTAAAAATTTTTTGAAAAATCATCCATTTTTCACATATTTTTATTTTTGGAGAATATAAAGTCTCAGGGATTAAGTGGGATGGGGCGAAAGTTTCTTAAATAAATTAGTTCAATAAATTTGGAATGAACTCTCCAAATAAACATGACCCACTGCGATCCACCGGAACCCTATTTTTTTCGTTTGAAAATTTTACATCAAAAACTGAGTGTTCAAAACCCATAAAAAAATGTTAGTTTTTGAGGTCTAAAACTTTGAAACAATAAAAAGAAGTACGCATCTTTTGATTTTATGATAGATTGGTTGAATCTGAATAAATTTGCCAAATAAACATTATATGCCACGAGCTTCCAATAATTAATTTTAGTGGTTTGAAAAACTAAATTTTTGCCGAAAACCACTGTTTTTTCACAAATTTCAACTTTGGAGTAACAATCACAAATGAACAGTGATGAAGTCGTTGTTTCTTCATGTATTTTGAAATAACTCTTCAAATAAACATGATTAAAACAAATTTACAAAAAAATCCTAGTATTACACCGGTCCTAAAAGTATGTGAAACAATTTTTAGCATATAGAAGTACGCAAACAATATTTTGTATGGGAAAATTTCATAATTTTTAGACGTTCCTAAAAGTATGCAAAAAAATGTAGCATTTTTGTATGGAAAAATCTGCCGGAAAATCCATATTTCAAAAATTGGATGAAAATGACCGAAAAGTGCACCGAATGATCTCATTTTTCAATATGACTTGATAAATATCATTTCACATCTTCTTTCTGGATTTCAACTAAAAATATTGATTTTTGTAGCTTTGAGGTCACATAACTATTTTTTTGTAACGGAGGTACCCGGAAAAATTACACGATCCAAAAACCATTCTATTGTGCATATAAGAGGCATATACAAAGCTCATGTTCCAAGCCAGAGGCAATTATCTCAACTCCTTCACCGCATTAACCGCTTCCAAAAATCATCAAAACACGTTAAATTTCGCACAAAAAAAAGATCATATAAAATCAACCAGAATTTCGGTTTTTTTTTAATTTAGTTTTCTGATTGAATTGAAGTTTTGTCTATCTTCTCCAAAAAACTTCAATCAAAAATTCCTATGCGTTCAAATGTTACAACTGTGTGGCTGTGGTCTCATTTTCCCCCACTGTGCGACGCACATAGGTTGAAGAGTGTCCGAAATTCATTTTTTTTCATGTTCGCCGATTTGGATAATTTTTTGGTATTTTGTTGTCAGATATCTGAATTTTATGATTCCGTAATATTAGGCTGATATATTTATTATTTGTTTGGACAGACATGCTCGAAGTTCATATATGTTCGCTTGTTTAAAATGGCATGCAAATTTACTTTATATTCAATCTTTTGGTACAAACACAGTAAACTTCGTAGAACAAAATATAAACAACATAAAAATTTCAATGTTCATCAACTTCAGTGTACTGCATCTTTTTAGCGCTGTGGAGCGCTGTTTAACGAAAGTAGTCAAATTACAGCTTGAAGTCTCAGCTAAAAGTTAAAAAAAAATTCAGCTGCTCCTACCTGCTGTGTGGGAAGTGGGCGGATATTTTTCAAATTTCACACAAATGATTCTGAGTGTTTAAAAAATGCTATGTGCCAAAAAACAATGCCGTAGGTAAAAATTTAATTTTCACTTTCTATGGGAGGTGGGCGTAAAAGTGGGCGGATCATTTTGATTTTTCCATTTTTTTCTTGATTCAAACAAAAAATGCCTATGTACCAAGTTTCATTGTCCTTCGACAACTTCTTCTATTTTTAGCCGCTCGTTCTATGAACCTTACCAAAGTGCGACGCGGTTAATGGGGTGAAGGAGTTGAGATAATTGTCTCTGCTTTGAAACATAAGCTCTGTTTATGCCTCTTATACACATATTATAATGGTTTTGGGGTCGGGTAATTTTTCTCAGTAGCTCCCTTACAAAAAAAAAGAAAAAGTTATGTGACCTCGAAGCTACAAAAATCAATATTTTTAGTTGAAATAAAGTAAGAAGATGTGAAATATTTATAGTCACATTGGAAAATGAGATCAGTCAGTGCACTTTTCGGTCATTTTCATTCAATTTTTGAAATTTTGATATTCCGGCAGACTTTTCCATACAAAAATGCTACATTTTTTTCATACTTTTAGGAACGTCTAAAAATTATGAAAAATTTTTTTCCCATACAAAATATTGTTTACATAATTCTATATGCTACAAATTGTTGCACATACTTTTAAGACCGGTATAATATTAGGACTTCGTTGAAAAGATAAAATTTTCAAACGGTCCCAGGGGGTTCGCCCGTATCATGTTTATTGGAAGAGTTAGTTCATAGTACATTGAAATATCATAAAAAAGAAACAGCGGCTTCATCACTATTCATTTGTGCCTGTTTTTATACTCCAAAGTTTAAATTTGTGAAAAACAGTGATTTTCGGCAAAAATTTAGTTTTTCAAACCACTAAAATTAATTAATGGAAGCTCGTGGCATACAATGTTTATTTGGCAAATTTATTCAGATTTAACCAATCTATCATAAAATCAAAAGTTGCGTACTTTTTATTGTTTCAAAGTTTTAGACAGCAAAAACAAACAATTTTTTATGGGTTTTGAACACTCAGTTTTTGATGTAAAATTTTCAAACGCAAAAAATCGGGTTCCGGTGGCGCGCGGTGGGTTATGTTTATTTAGAGAGTTGATTCAAAATACATTGAAATAATTTATTCAAGAAACTTTCGCTCATCCCACTATATCCCTGAGACTTATTGTTCTCAAAAAATAAAAATCTGTGAAAAATGGATGATTTTTCAAAAAAATCTAAAAAATACTTTTCGACTATGTACAATAAAAATGTTAATTGATTACTGAAGATAAGATAGTAGATTTTTATATAACACCAAGTTTGCATAAATCGAATCAGAACTTTTTGCGATATGTAATTGCAAATTTGTAAAAAAAACCTAAATCAAGTAAAATTTTTGGTAGTTGAACGAAGTGTCAACTTTGAACGGCCGTTACAGGTAAACCAGGCTTTTCCAATGTGTTTATAAAAAATTTCACTAACCAATTTCAAATTTCGTAACTACGTTTTTTTTTTCGTCTTGGCCGTGCTCTATTTTTTTCTCCCACTGTGCGTCGAGTACTTAAGTGCAGCTTGTGCTATTCAATGAGAACAGCTGATCAACAGAATTGAAACGTATAACATAAACGTTTGCGTTGACTTTGCCGGTCTGCTTTTTCTCAATTATGTGTTTTTTTTTTACTGAATCTGAATAACTTTTGCTGAAAAGTTTTTTATATCATCTTGCATCATCATATCATCTTTTATTTAAACATAAATATAATGAGATGATGAAATGGTCGAAAACTTAAGTACTTTCTCAACTGTGAACCCATGCTAAAACTTAAGCACAACATTAATTTGTTTGGTGAAATTGGCCCTTAGAGTTATATACCTTATTTCCGCAGTATTTTTTATCTGAGATTTGTTGTTGTATTTTGTTTCACTTTTTTTTCAAAATAAATTAATAACGTAGAAGAACACAAAGTTGCCAGTCCAAACACATTTTGGGTTTCGGAACACAAACGCTCAAAAACGCAAGAATAAACGGCAGTGGAAATATGGTATTAGCTGGTTAATTGCCAAGCATCAAACAATTTCCCCGATGTCACAACAGGAATGACTCATATTTCTGACCCAGCATTATAAAAGTTTTCCCAAAATTTTAACTGATCAAAAAGTATTTGAATATTTCGATGTCTCCAAATCGATTAAGTGCGCTCACTAAATGCGGACCAGAGCGCATTATTTGTAACTATGATACTGGATCAAATCAAATCAAAGCAACGCAAGATAACGATTAATTTTGAAATTGAATATTTGTGTTAAAACACGTACAATAAAGTTTACTAAAATTACAAAAACAAAAACTTAAAAAATAGTTTGAAAAAATATAGCCTTAATTACGAATACAGCAGTTCTGAGATCAACACGTATGCACCCAAGTGGTCGAACAATTGTTTTTTACTCTTGATCTTCTATTCTTGATTTCAATGTATTTTAAAGTTTAACTGTTTTTAAATATTTGATTTACATGTTTTTTTATTTTTATTTTTATTCATCCATGTATTCATCAAAAAGTTTAATTACATTTAATTTCATAAATTTTTGCTTTTGTGTTTCTGTGTGGGGTGTGTATCGATTGCTCCTCTTTCGCTTGTAACATCCCTAATTAGAAAAAATTTTAAAACAGCAAAATAAACTAGTAACAAAAACTTTCAATGAAACTGTGATTTGAACAAAATGTGAGCACATTTATGAACCAAGCGTCATTGAAACGTTGGAGATGAATTTTTGTACAATCATCTACCTTGCATAGCAGACAATATTTAGTCAAAAACACTATGTCGAAATAATGACGGCAATCTTGTTTGCATAATTTTTTTTTCTCGTTTCGTATAATTCCTTGTGCTACTTATTTGAATCGATAAATATAAAAACAAAAAATTTCCGAAACAAACATTTTGAGAAAAAAAACGCTCATTGTTACTGCTGTTCTACTTTTTTGTTTTATCGTGAAGCGATCTTTTATTAAATTATTAGATTTGAAGCTGTTGGAGTCTTTGAATAAGTTAGACGTCGTCACCAAAGCTGAAAATTTTGAATTGTTTAATAAAAATAATTCTTCCCTTTTTTCTATTTACTTGCTGCATACGTTGTACAAGTTTAAGTGTGTGCGATGAGTGTAAGTTTACGTAAGATTTGGAATTCTGCTTGCTAGTTTATAGGTTTTTATGTGTTTTACATAATAAAATTTCGGTTTTAAAGTGTCATTTGTTATGCTGTTGTTGATTTATTATATAAACCTTGCCGCCACCGCCCATGTCGTCGAATTACATACTTGGTTGCTATCATTTAGGTTTAACCGCTCTTAAACAATAAAATTGCCACTTGACCTAAATAGAAGTAAATGAAGTGGCGCGTCTCATGTGTCACATAGGATCCAAAATTTCTGCCAACAATGCAATGCCATGTAGGGTTGTATTTTTTATCAAACTCCTTTTTGATATAAGCAGCAATGTCCTAAAAAATATTGGAAAAAATATATTTTTATATTTACTTTGTGTTTGAAAGAATTGCGATAACAAATATTAAAATAATATAACTACACAAATTAAACGTAAAAAAAAAATTAACAAAATTTTGCAGAAAATGCTAAAAATTGTTTCACATACTTTTAGAATAGTGTCGAAAATAACGGACAATTGGTTTCGGAAAAATAAATATTTTTATTTTCGATGTTTAGCGCCACCTACCGGAAAAATTTCGAATATAACTATACTATAGGGAAACTGCCTATATACATATATTCATAGAAAATATCTAAATGTGATTCGATCCCGCTGGGTTTTTGGGATGAACGGATGGACATAAAAAAGGGCTCCATACCAAATTTTAGCTTGATATCTCAAAAACTGATCGACTAGTTTTCGATGATGATTAAGAAAAAAAAAATATATATATATATATTTAAGGAGGTGCTTTGTTTGACACTATACATATATGACAGATATATCTGCACCTGCGATCGTTGATTTTAATATTCACGCTCAGGTTACATAATAAAAATTACATTTTTTATGAGTTTGTAAAAATTAAATTTTAAACGAAATGCTAGCTGCCTTTATTTATTGTGTTAGTAAAAAAGTAATTTCGATTGTCACAGATAGAGAGTGATCTTTTAATTTTTTTCAATGACTTCTGTCTGATATTCTTTACCTTTTTATACCATGCATTACAATTTATATCAGTCACATTGAGATTACTGAAGGTACACGTGGTGCGTGATGTTGTTCATGGCTGTAAGTTGATGATCAATTTTAACATGGAATGTAAAAACAAATAATTCCGGCATATTTTACATTTTTATTTCCGAGAAGAGAAGTTTACGGTGTTAAATTCGTTTAAAAAAATCAGTTCTGGATATTTTTTGCTCAAAGATAACGCACTGCAGTTGACGATGACAAAATCAAAGTCATAATTGGAAATGACCGTCATATAACTGTTCGAAAAATGTTTTTAAGAAGCTCGATATTTACGTTCGGCATGAATTAAGAGATTCACTCAACCCACCGAATCAATATTTGCGATACGCATCTCAAGCACAACGAAGCCGATCGTTTCTTGAAAAGAATCATCACCGATGAAAAAAAATGGGTTATCGAAAAGGATCATGATGCAAGTATGATGATTCAGCACAACCCACATCAAACAACGATCAAGCTGTCAATTTGGTGGGATAACAAATGCGTTGTGTACACAGTGATGCTTCCCAGGAACCAGACCATCTATTCAGATGTTTGTTGTCAACAACTAATGAAACTAAGGCCCAATATTACCAAACATATTTAAACAAAATTTAAATTAAAAATTCACTTTTCGTTTTCACCCTTGAAATTTTAAACAAAATTTAAATTGCCTCTGCAGTTCATTTAAATTTAATTTAAATACGGTAACAACCCTGTGTTATATGTTCCAAAAACAGCTGTTTGAGAGAATTTGAAACAAAAAGTTTTATAAAAACAAGTGCGTTCACGCAAAATATAGAATAAATTTGATAAAATTGAAAATATGGAGCCGGAGGACAGCGATATGGATCATTAAAATGATTATTCATCGTCGGCCTTGTTGTGACATATGCTAACACCCATGACTGTGAACGGTGCTGCAATATTTTCCTATACTCAAAAAAGTTGGATATTGAAAAAGATATTTCATTAAAATATAATTTAAATTTAATTTTAATTTTTGTTTCAATATTTTTGGCAATATTGGGCCTAAATGAAGAAATCAATCAATGAAAAACGGCATGAGTTGGCAAATCGCAAAGGAGTTGTGATCCACCATGATAATGGAAAACCTCACACATCTTTGGAAACTAGTGTGAAATTATTTGAGCTTGATTGGGAAGTGATGTCGCATCCCACATACCCATGGTAAAACTTCCACAAATGAAATTTGAAAATTGGTTCAGTTTTTTGATGATAAGGTCCAGAAGTTCTATGCGCGCAGAAATGTAGCAAAAGGTTATGAACAAAATGAAAAATTTGTAATTGATAAAACTTTATTCTTTGTATTAAAAAAAAAATTGTTTTCTTCCATACCACAAAATCAAAATTATTATACTTCCTTGCCAAGCCAATATATGCATTTTTTCTGAGAATTCAAATTTTTATTATTTTTTGAAACGGTTGATTATCTGCTCCGTATGTTTAGTTCCATTCTTACGGTTTTCGTGGGTACAATTAAAGCAATTATTCGATCAAAAAAGTTTTCCCATTTTTGAAATTACCTTACTAATAAATGTTGCAAAAAATGGCTTTACAGTTCTAAAAAAAAAATTCAATTCATCCCACAAAGTTTTATTCGGTCAAAGATGAAAATCAATTGAAAAAAAAAAATATCAAAAACATTTCGCAATTATTTACACCTTACAACTTGAAAGTTGAGGGGATATTTCACGAGTAAGAAAAATGTAACGCTGAGAAGGAGGCGTCGTAGGTACGGAATTACATTGGCGAATATGCTCAAAATGTTCCTGATTAGTTTTTTATTAAGAGAATAGTAAGTTTTAAGTTTAAGTTCGCACAAATCTGTAGTTAAAGAAAATGACAACTTTTAACGCTCGCCAAAAATTATGCCATTTTTTTATTTGAAAATAAAAACATATCAATTTTTGTTTTAATTTAAAGTGCAATTTTAGCTACCGCAGTTTTGACCGACAAAAATAAATTAAGTGCAAAAATCAAGTGTAATTGAGGTTTTCAACTCTACTAAACTATTTAGTGAGACGGATCATTCTTGCAGTAAATTAGAGGTATTCAATAATTGTTTCAAACTACAAATCTATGATAGTGGTTAAAATAAAAAATTTGAACTAAATTAATAACAGGGGCTAGTAGAGAATCATAAAATCATTGCCTCCATCGATCATTTAAAGATCAATGAAGGTAATCCGTATGTAAAATTTTATCTAAATATCAGATTATTTAGTTCGATTTTGAAACACTAACCCTGTCTTACAGGTTTTGAATAACTTTATTAATTCGGCAATTGTTGAAATTATCAGCTGCCACTTTTGGACAAGTTGTCAATGTGAAATAACGAAGTCAAGGAAAATGGAGGGATATGCACTTGGCCAACGCTATGAAATTTTAAAATTTTACGTGAAAACTTTTTTAGTCGCATAATTGCATTAAAGGGAGAAGACTGTTCACCTAGATGGTTCGATTAAATTTTCTCCTTTGGTGCTACTTTAAAAATAAGATTAACGCCAACATTTAAGCAACGACAAAAGTGCCTAAATAAGATAGAGTTATTATATGCGATATAGAGCCGCATTTATGAAAAAATGTAATACATAATTTCTTCATGAGGATGATCTGCAAGAGAAGCCAAAGTGCTTCTCTGTAGTTTATAGTTCAATGAAAATATGAATCATATCGACTTGTTTCCGTCATTTAAACTGGCTGGCTATTGAAACACCCTAATATATAATTCTATCACGTGACCTTATCGTTAACATCATCGTTTTACATCGTTTTCTTGGCATTTTACAGGAATAAATTCATAGTTAAGTTATTCTAACAAAAGATTGTTATTTATCTGTATATGGCTATATATTAAACGCTGTTTATATGCAAATAATTTTTTTTTTTTTACATCCAGCGAAAATATATATTTCTACTTAAAATTGTATCGCCGTAAAATAAAAATGAACGCAATCGCTCAAAATTGTGATAAATTGCTGTTTATATAAATATCTACGTATTTTGTACTGAAACACATATTATGAATGAAAGAATTGGTGAGAAAGTATCAACGTCAGCAGTACATATCCGTATTGGGATTTATGGCTTTCAACTCCAACTACATATCATCACTCGGAATAAGAGAAGATGATGCCCACCATTGAACTATCAAAATTTGTATGTAAGCTGAAAAAAAAAAAATGCACAAAATCCCAACCGCTTACCTTTTCAATGTTGTACTTTTCCAATGCCTGTGTCGCACAATCAACTGCATCCTGTTGCATTTCCTCGCTCATGTCGGCATTTTTTATTACTGCTTTACGATCAGACATATTGTTGTTGTTTTTTGTGTATTTGTTGTTGAGTTTCCTTTTCCTTAGTTAGTTATTTTATATGTATTGAATAAAATAAACTGCAAGTTATGAAGAAAAAATTATTGAATGTATTATTTGATTTCGAAAATGTATATTTGGAAATTTTTAATTTGACGTTTTAATCGAAAAAATGTGACCAAAAAATTTTTTTAAGAAAATTTTTACATACATATTAATTTGACATTTTTGCCTAGTCTAACTGACCAGTTGTCTCCAAAATATAATGTTTGCAATCAAAGAGCAGTTTTATTTCAAATCTAAATCATAAATGGAATTACCATACATGAATTTATTTGTGCTTCCACATGTAAGTTTCATAGTTTTAACGATCTTGTCTACATAATTTTTCCCACATATGAATAACTCTAAAGATTTACTTCCGTCACTGTAGCCAAAAGAACGGAATGAGTTCAAAAAAGCTAGAAGCAATAATTATTTGCGTAATATGAGTGAGATTTTAAAAACAATTTCATAACAGCGCGATTGAACATTCATACTTATGTTGCATTTATTCTCCATTTATAGAAATATCATTTTTTTGGGTATAGACTAGATAGCACTATATGGCTTCTTTGCAATTTATGATATTTGGAAGCTAGCCCAAGGAATTGAACCATTTTACGATTAAAAATCAGTCATTTGAAAAAAGATGAAAATTGCGAGCAAAACGGCAGCTGTTATATTTTTTCCCGAATGTATTTTCAATGTTTTCATGCAAATCAAAATTTGATCAGGCATGTTTTTTATTCCACGTGCTTTCATTCTAAATGTACTTTCGAGTTGTTTTTAATCCCAATACTTGGTACGCAGCAGATCCATAAGACTTAATGCGCGAAAATACATTTAAGGCGCCAAGTAAACAATTGCGTGAACCAACACTGCACAGACTCGGTGGCCTAAAACTGTTTATAAAAATTTTTTTTTTTTTGTGTAGGTAGAAAAAGAAAGGCTATATGAGTCTATCGTATTTCCGCGAAATGAGCGCATTGAATTCTTGAAACCTACACAAATACACACAAATAAACAAAATAAATACACACTAATATATTCAAACTTACTTTCACGTATACGATTTCGGCCTGCTTGGCTCCCTTATAACAATAATATGTAGTGGAAATAAAATCAAAATTTTGGGAACCAAACGCGATCAAGTTTGTACCCATTTTCAAAAATCACTTTATGATTTTGAAAAGCTCTACCTCGGGTGCACTGAGATAGTGCAGTAGGATCTCGTTCTATATCACGGATTTTTTATGGCCACTGGAAATATGTATGTTTTTGAATCGAATAAAAAAAATACTTCGAGGTAAATTATAAGTTTAAATATATGCAGGTCAATTTTACGGAATATCTTTAATCTCTTATCTTAAATTTTTATAAGTAATTTTAATAATTTTTTCAGAGAAATGCGTCGACTTAAGATGGACATCAGACGGTTAAAATGTTCTGCCAATAATTGAAGTTGGCTGCATTTCCAATTATTTGTGGAGATCCTTGGCAGTAATAATTGAGTTTTACTTATCACACTTTAGAAAATTTTGTGGAACAAAATTATATTCTTATTTAATTTTTTTTTAACGTAAGAACGTAGCGCCATGACAACAAATGTAATATATGTGTCTGAATCAATGGTTGCAGTTGTTTTGTTCTCTCAAAAAAAAAAAAAAATAAGAAAATAAATAAATAAGAAAATGAGGCATTCTAGGAGGTATGTTAACATTTTTATATCCTCCGGTATATTTAGTTTGTGCATCTGTATTCAACATTTAGAAGGAGTGACCGACGACACTATGCATTATACATAATCTTTATCAACATCGAAAAAGGAACGGAAGTAGCTCTGTCCATCCATTTTGGATCAACTATTTTTTTTTATACCTACAGTGCAACTTTCTCAACACAATTTTAAGGATATAAGACTTTTTTGCTTACGAAAATAATATTTTATTCCCGAATGAATTTATAGCACTAGGTTTTAGCGAAGAACCGTGAAGTTCTCAACAAATCAAAATCTTCCATCATTTTTTAATGATCAACAGTTTTTGATATACAGCTACCAACCATTCATATTCAGAATCTCACCGTAACACAAATATAAACTTGCTACATAAATATGTATGTATGTGGAAATATGTATGGAAGAATGTATGTCGAACACAGCAAACACGAAACTTATAATATATTTGAAAATAATTATTGGTTTTCGAAAATCATAACAAATTTTTTTCATATGGCATGGAACATTCCTTACTCACCATGCGAAATACTCAACGTTGTGATAACAACAAATTTTTCTTACAAACTGCAGATTTTCGCACACTTTTATTTTAAAATCTTTTCAGCATCACTTATTGTTAAATTGATATTTAAAAAAAAAAAAAAAACTCACCGTGCGTACTTCAGATTGCTCGTTTATATACGCGGGTTTCTGAGCGTTGCAAATTCCCTCCTTTTTATATGGTTGCAACGTTTTGAAATTCGAATGAATAGAGTTTTGTATCTAGGGTTCGCCGACTTTTTCTTCTATTGTTTTTGTTTTATTTTTTTACTCAATATCTCAATAATATATTGAACTAGAAATTTTTGTTTATTTCTCACTTTGAATTGGATTTCAAAGGGAACTACGATTGTTTTCGATCGCCTTATTCAATGCTTTATTTCGACTGATTGATTTTTACCGAGTAAATTGGCCGTTGGTTATGTAGTGGCAATTCATATTGAGGTATGCGTTGTGCTGATTGGCCAATGGACGTCGGCCTCTACCAGTTGGTTTCTGCCTGGCGGCTTCCGACATATTTTTACTAACAAAGTAACCGATATAGTAACGAAACTACATTTCGAGTAGTGTTGCTTAATTATAACAAAATTTGCCACCTTTTTCATAGTTGTGACCATTTATACAAAAATATTGATGTAGATTTTAGTTTCCCCGAAATAGGGAGATTTTAATTTCTCCGGAAGAAAGTTAAGGTTGGTTTTAGCTGAAACCCCAACAGAAAAGACGATCTGCGAAGCCGTTTTTTCCCGATGAGGGCTTTAGGAGATATTTGACTTTACAGTTCAAAATTTTTTCTCTTGTTGTTTTCACATTTAGCATAATAACTATTCTTAGCGCGGAAGTATGCAACACCGCATGCTGCCACTTTCACTTTTAGTATTAAACTAATCTTTTAATTCATAAGTATGGTATACATAGGTTCTAGGAGAATCCCAGATAAATATACATATTGCATAAGCTGACCCTAATAAAATCAATCCACCGTATTTGATAAAACTTTTTCGTTGCATTTATTCTGAACAATAAAAAAGCTAAATATTTCGCCGCATCTACAAACACATTGAGCCTGGAAAAAACCCAGGTAAAAAACATACACATTTCATGACATGACCATAAAAAAAACCGACTACAGGTCGTAAAATTATTCGATTTGGTTTTTTTGAATAAAAAAACTCATAATTAGTTAATTAATTAGTGTATCATGAGATAACTGCTTGAAATTTCACACATATTCATAATATACCATTTTCACCGTAGATGATAAAAGGTTATATGTATCAACACTGACCTTATAACCAGCCTTGCCATTTTGACAGTTTTATCTTTGTTTTGCCGATTTTTAGAGCACATTCAGATGTAAAGATTTTCACCGAGAAAGTCCAGATTTTTCACAAATTTAACAGATCTTCCAGATTTTTACAAAATCAAATTTCAGCAGGTTTGTGCACTCCTGTCGTCCCAAAACAAGTTGAACGAATATTTTCTCAAATAAATATAAATTAAATCAAAATTTGGAATAGTTCAATCCTATTCCCACACACTTTGTGGTATTTAATAAACTAAAAACTTCATTAAAAAAATAATTCAAATTGCACAAATTTTAAAATCTCATTATGATTTTATACGAAATGTCAAATAGGTGAGAGCATATGTATTTTTTCTTCAATTTATTGCACCGTGGAATTGTATCAGTAAAATACCCTGCAGGAAATGAGATTAATTTAAAACTAATTTTAAACTCATCTTTTTTCTACCACTACTCACCTTTAAATTGCTTTTTTGCTTAACGACGAACTGATTTTTTTAACATAGCGATGGCCTACGACGACACCAATTGCTTTTCTCTGCATTACCTTCTATTAGTTTTAAATCGATTGTTTGAGACTAATTTTAAATTGGTTGAAAAAAATCAGTTTAAAATTAGTCTCAAAAAATCATTTGAAAATTAGTTTGTTTGGAAAAAAATTTGAGTTACTTGCGTTTTTACCAATCGAGTGCATATACAGTGTACATAAACCGGAGGAAAAAAACATTTGTACGTTATTTGCATTTATTTTTTTTTTGTTTTTTGATAATGATTTGCTTTTAATTTAGACAAACTATTTATCTATTTATTTATTACTATTAAATGTTAATAATATATTAATTTCTATGTAAATTTTTTATGAATAATATTAAATCGACGATTATGAAGAAAAAACTTATTTGAAAAATTTCAATGTCTGACGTTCATAGGAATCGAAGCTCGGTCCTCCGCATATAAAGCAAACACATGTACCACTGCAACACGTACACGTATATGTTTATTTGGCTTGTTCAGTTTATTTTTTTTTCTGCTAGTACGAGAATGGAACAATGAAAAAAATTCTCTATAATGGGGCATTGTTTTTGTAGCGAAATCAACAGAGAGCAAAATAAAAGAAAAACGAAAACGAACTGATTTTTTCTACATTACTTTTCTATCAATTTAAAAATAGTTGTCATAAAATTAGTCTTTAAACTAATTTGTTTCTGGTAATTAATTATATTTTACTGCAGGGTAAGTATATATTAATTTATATACTTATTTTATATTAATTTATATACTTATTTTATGATTCTTATTATAATTTAATTGATTCTTTATTATAATAAGATTAATACCTATGTTGAATTGGTGGTTATTCTTGTAATTACAGATTATGATGGAAAAAAAATGGCAGCACTGCTTATAACCCTTATATGAAAATGAAACTACTATAAATTATAATAGTCTTTAATTGAAGTATTTTAGACGCTAAAAAGAAACAACAATTTGTGCAATCCTCTCCCTGCGCACTCCAAACTGAGAGAAAGAGAGAAAATAAGAAAATTAAACATTGGAAGAAAGTGTTGAAAATATTGATATTTAAATGTATAATAATGGATAATCATATAAATATTTAAAAATTTAGAAAATATATTTTAAATTTTTTTATCTCATCGAAATTTTGCAAAAAGTATTAAATGTATTTTTTTAATAAAATTTAATTTTTTTTTAAATTATTAAATTAAATTTATTAATTTATTTCAATTAAAATTAATCATTTTATTAATAACGGTTTACCAAATTGGTTCACAATGGGAAAATGGGAAACAAGTTTGGAGATTTGGTTCTAAAACAAGTTCGGATCAGACAAATTTGAAATTTCAAAATTTCAACCCTGATTTTTCAAAATTGTCAATATTTTTTAAATTGTTTGCAAAATTCAAATTTTTAAATCTAATGCCCTTCGTACACTGCCCGATAATTTATCGAAGATTTATTAAATCTCAGCAGTAAATCTCAACACACTCCACTCAAATATGTGGATTTAATTATTTATTTGAGTTTTTGACATCTATAAAGAAAAATATGTGATTTTTTAAGTCAGGAAAAAAAATGTAATATTTGCAAAGCTTTCGGCTTTGGTTTTAAACAGTGCTCAAAGGTTCATATTTTCATGTGGTATACCTCTCATATCTGACACTTTCCGCATTTAAAAGATATTGGCCTTAAAACTTTTACTATATGTTCTTATTATGATATTTCAAGATCCCGACTACCTATCCAATTAAGTTTTGGTTCGTTTTACTTCTACTATTGTCTACATTATTTTAGTGAAAGTTTGAAAGCGATTCATCAATCCAGTCGGCTTATATCCCAGTTTTTTCCAGGCAATCTTCAAATGCGATTTTCTCAAAAACTTAACAATGGATTTGGAATTTTTTTACTTTAAACAATGCTCGAAGGTCTATACTTTCGTATGATATACCTCCCATATCTGACACTTTCCCCATTCTCTTTTAATTCACGATCGAAGTTTTCATTTGCAAAAATTTCCTACAAGGAGTAAAAAGTTTTAATTTTTTTTTGTTTCTAACGGTTTATTGGGCCCTAATTAATTTAATTTCATTAACAAATTTCAATTTGGGGCTCTAATTACTGAGAAACCGTGTTTCATTCCATTCATTCTTATCATCGATGCTATCTTGGCGCACGTTTGACTTTTCATACAAATAGATGCTTAAGTGACAGTTCTTACTTCACGTCTACGCCACGTCACGTCCATTATAATCAAGGCATTATGCTAAATCGACGTAATTTAACAACTTTTTTAGATTTAATTTTATATGGTAAATCCATTAAAAAAGTTTTAGATTTAGTGCTAAATCCTCATAAATTGATAAATCAACATTAGATCTGGCAGTGTACGGATTGCATGAATTTCGCATATACTTTCTAAAGCGAGGACCCCTAAAATATATATATTCAGCTGAGGAATCGGAAAAAATGATTTAAATTAAAAAGGACGACCATCACATTTACGGACAGATCTTGTATGGCTTTGGGCAGGTACCGGACGGGCGGAAAATTTTGTGCATGTATGCGCGTGGGTGTGTGTACATGTTTACGCGCTTTTTCTTAGATCGGTGGTCGGCATATCGTAGTCATTTCCGTAAACAGGTACACGCATATGAACATTGTTGCTGAAGACACGATAGTTATCGTTTTGTACGACAGTTTCGAGCTATTTCAACTAATCTACAATTTATTCTTTCACATTACTTTTTACTTCCATTTCAACAAATTTTTTTTTTTTCATGGTAAAAACGTAAAAACGTAACGTAAATTAAGCTAATTTACATTACTACACAACAAATTTTAAATTTATTCATCACATCTGCTGCATTTTCGTTTCCGCCAAGTTAGAACCCAGGTACTCATTCTTTATTCAATTTCTTTGTTTTGGCGGTTTGGACCAACATGTAAAAATTTTATAAGTCAATAGAATGTATAGAAATTGACCTTCCAAAATTGGTTGCAACCTGTTGAAGGTGCCACACAATAGTTTTATTTTTTTAAAAAAAATTAGAAATTATATTTACATAATTTTCAGACAAACCCATCTGTACTAGAAGCTTGTGTTGCGATGTAGAATTCGTTGCTGAACTGCAAGTGGTCAAGCGACATTCCAATTCAGAAAAGCACAAAGCTGCAGCGAAGCGTGTAAGGTTATACCTCATGACTGTGAAGGTTTGTTTATTCCTTTTTCAACTGTAGTTCTAAACGGCAAGTCGAATTCGGCAAATTTCAACAATTTTATAATATAGAACAGAGATGCGCATTTCATTCAACAATTGTGATCTGCTATTTCACACGTACGCTTACGCTCTTTCATTTAGTCGTCGATGAGACAGCGACGAGTGCACATGCTTAGCGGATGTTTTGATATTTTTTTCATGCGCACTG
>JAWNPW010000373.1:2942-14941 GCA_035078745.1 Diastata ussurica
AATGATATTTATAGGATTTAGCATTTTGACCAAAGCTGTTTTTTTATTTATGTTAAAATTTCCGGAATCTTTTTACATTTCAAACGCCTTAATCATAATAAATAATTGTTCTTTTTCTTTCAGAAAGTAGTAGAGAAATTTAGTCGGAATACTACTGATAACATTCCACCCAATAAAGATATTGCAGCACGTACATTTTTGTTTCATCAAAACAAAATCAATCTTAAATTTCATTATGCGCATGGTGCTTTGACAGCATCAACTCTCGAGTTTATAAAACCTCCAAAACCGGGCTATGGCCAAGAGTTAATTTTCGACGAGAAATATGCCAGGGCCTATAACGTAATATTTTGTTTTTTGATTTTAATCAAGCTATACAACATTTTATATATAAACTGTTTTTCATCAAATCAAGGCAAATCCCGTAGACTTGCCGCTTACCAATTTAGAATTGTACCATCTGCTCTTGGAACAACTGAGGTATGAGGAACGTACAAAAAACTATTTCGATCAAGTTCAAGAAGATATCACTGTACTGTTCGACCTTCGAAGACAAGAAAAGAAATATCCAAAACTCAAATTTGGAATTTTCGATCCACTAAGAAATGGAGCCGCAAGAGCACTACGTATGAAGCAGGTAAAAAACCATTTAACAATATATATTTAGTTAAATCCATAATGTCCCGATACCGTCAACTTTTCAAACAACTATTTATATAACTTCGAAGATCTCAAACGAATTTTCAATGCACTCGTTATCATAGCACTCTAGGTACTTAAAATATGATATTCCAAATTCAATATGTCTGGCAGGTGCTCGCTTGATATATCGTTATGAAAATTTCAAGAAGATCGTATGAAGTTTTCTTTGAACCACAAACAAACAAATAAGAACATTGCTTCTTAAACAAATTTAATTCAACAGAAATCCATATTTGTTTTTGAGAACGCAAATTAAATAAAAAATTTTTTTTTTTGTATTTTTTCGAATGTTATCGCATTTTTAGCATCAAGATGAAGAAGAACACAAACGAAATTTGGTCAAGAAGCCCGCCGATTTCCTAGCTCCATACTTAGTGCCCTATAAGAACAAAGAGTTAACATGCGATGAGTCATGGGCAGTATACAATGCTTGCTTGAGTGACATGAAAACACGATTTGTATCACTTCTGAACGATTTACAGCGGCAATATGAAGATGTAAGTATTATTGTGAAGTTTTGAATTTCGAACTGTCACATTACTTAAGCAGCAGCATAAGAATGTTTTTTTTTTTTAATGAACCTTCTTCACTATTGATAATAAAATAATACTGTTTTGTTTTTTTTTTCAAAACAAGTTGACAACGGAATCAAAATCATTGAAGCGTTTCCTCAACAAATTCGAAAACCAATTCGATAATTGCGATTACGAACGCCTCGTGAAAGAAGCTAAAGAGATTGAACTTAATAAACGTATGGTGCAGCAACGTCTAACGCTAACGCATGAAGATTCACAGAAAAAATACGAAGCTGTAAAGGAGTCCCTCCTTAAAGATTCGCGTTTGAATCTACATGAGAAATAATCACTTTTATATTTTCATATCAAAAAATTTCATCGATCGTATTCAATTATTTTGTTTAATAAATAAATCCTAAAAAAAACTTAATAATGGTTTAATAAGGATATAATAACTTTTAGTGCAAAAAGACATAGCAAAATGTTAGAATTAGTTCTACATTCCATTCAACTGAGTCTAATCAAACTCTCTACTAAAAAAAGATTGTCATTTTGTATGGCGGTTATATCGGATATTAAGGATATATATGATATGCAAATATGCTCATTTTCAAACAATACCGGGTATCTGGTCGAAAAAGGAAATTTTTCTTGTATTAATACTGTTCGCATAGTTTAATTTATATTCGAGCTGTATCTAAATCCGACCACCGATTTTAGGATATGAGGAGGGGTTCGGTACAGTTGACTGTATAAATAAAATACTGCATTCAAAATATTGTATTACAAAATATTGTGTTTCAAAATACCGTCTTCACAAAATATTGTATTTAAAATACTGTTTTACAAAATACTGTATTTCTAAATACTGTATTTTAAATACTGAATTGCAAAATACTGTATTTCTAAACTCTGTGAATAAATCACGAAATGTATAACTTTATAATATTGAAGCTTCTTTTAGGTTTTGAGGGATCATAACCCTTGGACAGTATGCAACAGTACTTCTGCACTAAATTCTGTTTTGCGTGGCCAGCCTACGGCCGGTCCTTAAGAATGATAACTCCTGAACGGCATGCAACACCGGCTTCGCTGCTTCGGAATGGTATTTCGGTATTTTCCAGTTTTTGGAAACAGTAATTTTAAAATGTTGTAAATGGAAAGCAAAATTTTGCAAAATACAGTATTTTGCAATACAGTGTTTTGAAATACTGTATTTTGCAATATTTTTTTCAAATGCAGTATTTTATAAAACAGTATTTTCTAAAACAGTATTTTGTCAATACAGCAGTTCAGCTTTACAGTATTTTAAAAAGACTACAAAAATACAGTATTTCGTCAATACAGTATTTTGTCATACAGTCAACTGACCCGATCGCTATGAGCAGCTTATTATGATACTGAACAGTCCATGTAAAAAGTGTAAACACATTGTCGAGAAAACTGAGAAACTAGTTTTTCTAGCAATTGATGAATATAGCTAGTTAGATTTCTGAAGTGCTGCTGATCTTATCGTCCTCATGATTGAAGCTAATATTCTCTTCCACTTGTGAATAGTAAATAAAAATTATTTCATAAATGTCAAATCAGGATTTACTGCCCTGGACAATATACTAGAGGTAAAACCAGAAAGAAAAGTTAAAGAAATTAAATATATACTTAAATTATCTTCACCTCCTTATATAAATACTTAAATACTCTTCACATTCTGGATTTGCATTTGAACGAAAATCTTTGGGTCAACTTATTGGGTTGGAAATTTTTGTAAAAAGCTCGTTGCTCAACTTTATGATTGCAATGATAATAAGTGGGCGTATCATCCACAGTTTTGGACAGAATATTTACACCATAGATTGTCTTAAATTTACCAAATTTCATAAGAAAACAAATACAATGTTAGGTAAAGCACAAAAAATACATCGATGTACTGGAGGTACCCGAAATCAGAGCTGGGTAAACTCAATTAGATTACAATTTAAAATAAATTACTAATCTAATTGAAATTATGAAACAAATCAGTTAATTTTGACAATTACTCAACTAATGGAAAAATGTAGTTCATAGATTTGTGAAAAATGGTAATGGTAATTTCCATTAGATTACTAATGTAATTGAACAATGTCCAATTATTTTTTCAATTAGTTTCTTTTCATTCGAAAATTTGTAAAATATGGTAATTGAATTCATTGAATTCTCAAATGATTTATCGTCAATTTTTCGATTGAATAGAAAGTAATTGGAAATTTTTTAATAAGATTAGTGTCTAATGGAAATTTTATCAACTACGTTTAAAAAAAAAAAAAAAAAATTAACGCTCAGAAAAGGGCCATGAAGCTCTACACGACCTCTCAAGACAAAATTTTTGATTTCTTGAATTAAATTTTAAGTGTACACACTTTAAAGCAAATATTATAACCTTTAAGATTAAACCATTACCAAAAATAGTTAAATCAATTGGTAAATATTTGGCTTTACTACATTTTTTTCTCTGGTATATATATATTCCTGATCATTGAATGAAAAATCGATTTGGATATGTTCTACTGTCTATCTGACCCTGAGCAAAAATTAGACAGAAGGAGTTGAGATAATCGACCCAAATTTGGCACACAGACTCTTTACATGTATCCCATCAGCAAGTTTAAAGCTCTTTTGGATCGGACCAATTTTTCGGGTACCTCTGGTACAACGATGAACTTTTTTGTGACATTTTTGACGCTTTTATGCCCATAAATCCTACAAAATACAATAATTTCTTATGAAATTTAGCTTATTTATGTCAATTAATGATATAAATATTCTGTCCAAAACTGGGCGTGACTCGCCCACTTTTTTATCATTTTAATCAAATATTTGTTATTTTAGAAGAATTGAGCAACGAACTTTTTACAAAAATTTTCAACCAAAGAAGTTGACTTAAAAATTATCGTTCAAATGCTGGTTGTAATGAATGTTGCAACACTACCTGGGCGTAGGGCAGCGATTTTTGACATATTGACATTTCCTGTTCAGACTGCTATTCAAGCAAAATTGGGTAAAATATTTTATAGAACTTTTCATTTATTGCTTGTGTAGAAGGTGCTACTTCTATATGTCCAATGTACCTATTTTTTACAAAAGTATTTCAATGTCGTTTAAAGCTCATATGTTCATCATTGCAACATACTATCTTCATTTTTTAGATATTAATCCCAAAAAAACAGCTCGAATGTATTGAAGTACGCTGTTGCGCTGTCAACTAAAACAACTAAATGAAACGACAAAAAAAAAAAAAAGAAGAAGAACAAAACGTTGCCAACTTATTACAATTCCTTTTCTTAGTTTCGTTCTTATTTGAATTTTATATTGGCAACTTTATTTTCCGTAGTGGAAGAGTAAATCGTTCACTTTTTGTTGCTTTTTATAGTGCTGACCATATAAAACCACGCGAAATCATGACGATTACGTTTACACATTCATACAAACACAGCCAGACGCACACACACACACACACACACACACACATACATACATATGTAGGTACGTAAATGATGAGGACTTTGTTCACTTTTGTTCGGATTTAACACTTTGTTTACATTTATGCTTCTTCATAAAATTTTGTTAGTAACGTTGAACGTCGACATTTATGCGCATTCTTCTAAACGTGCCAGTTAGTGCTATAGCATCTTTTGAACTTTTTTTAAGTTACACAAATATTTCTCTAGAAGTTTTAAATGTCGTTTTTCGGTGACGAATTTTGACAGCTCTGACAAATTTCACAGGCGCTGTTTGACAGACAAAGATTCAACGAATTATTCATCTTCTGAACTGATAAAATTAACACCGAGTTGGTAGTTTCAAACTTTGTTATCTGCGCTGCCAAAATGTAAAAAAATTTGATTGAAATTAAGCGAAGGTGCTGCTTGTTGCGCCATTGATGGTCATTATAATTATCTATTTATTGTTAATTATAATTTAAATTGCTGAAATGTTTATTATAAGGATATATATAGATGTGTGTGTGTATATGTGTTTTTGTTTTTTTATGAAAAAAAAACCTTATAAAAAAAAAAAATATCGATCCCAACAAATAGCATATACATATGTATCTACCATCCACCAGCTTATTATTATTTTCGTAGAGGAAACACAAAAAAATCTTAAAACTTGTTCAAGTATTTTTTCATCTTCCACACACATGTATGTATGTGTCATGCACGACAAACGTCAATATCACCCAAAGTAAATTCACGCCATTTTTCAGTGTCCGCCGTTCTGGCCGCGCAAGAGCTTTATCACCTCCATCCTCCCCCCACGACGTTGTCCGGGTTCGAACAAAAAAATAAAATAACAACGAAAAAAAATAAAAATATCCAATATAAGTCCACGCGCGTATGTGTGAGTATGTATCCTGTTTCTGGCATATATTATAAGTGAAATAGAAAAATAAATGCGCCATGATAACAGTTTCCCTCAATCATGCTACATTTCATATATAAAACGACGGACAAATGAACCGTTCTTCAAAACGGACGCGTCACGAAGCGCGTTTGAAATATTGAAAGAAGGACATTTAGGACTAAAAGGAAAGAATCACACAATAAACCTCACAAAACACGCACACGCACTCATACTTGAACATACAAACACTTGCAGACACGTGAAATACATATGCGAGTATATATATATATATATATATTTATCTACGGCTCTACACATATATGTATAAACATATATATATATTAACGTATATATATATGTATGTTTGTATGTCTATACAAGTACTACTCTACGTATATTTTATATCGCGTAAATATTTTGAGTCTTCGACTACGCGAATGATGCTGATGACATACAAATTCTTGGGACGGTCTGCCCGTTAGAAAGTTTATTTACACAACTGTACATCAGCGTTGTGGATATCGGTCGACCGAATGGCAGATGGACACTCACTCAGTTTCGCTATTCGATAAACACTCGAAATATTCTTTCGTAATTCGTGTAAACTGTTCGAAAATCATAACAAAAAAATAAATTGTATATTTTAAAGAAAAAACAAAAAAAAAAATATATATATACAATAATATTTATTTTGTAGAAAAAAAAAAAGAAGATATATTTGTCAAAAGAAAAAACGCTATTTCTTTTTTCAAATTAGTTGTTCGCTTCTTCTATCAACAATATGATATCACAAATTCGTAACAAAATAACATCAAATTTTTCACTGTGTACTAAATACCCTTGTCCAGTTCGCGAACAGAAATCTGCGACGAAACTACGCCACATGTGTTCATGCCAAGAGCAAATTCAAGCGATGCAAACGGCCAACGCTTTCATCTTACGACCGACCGACCGATTCTTTGAAAGGGACGAGTGCCACCGTGAGGGGATGTGAATTTGTACGTGTGCATAAACATACATTCACATACTCTACGGAATATTTATTTGTACGCTTGATTGTATGGATGTTAGTATGTATGTATATACATACAAACAAACATATGCATATAAGTAACTATGTTTGTTTGTATAAATGGGCGATTGTGCCTTATTGAATGCCTTCAGCGCACACGGCATATTTACGTCCATTTTTTGACGGTCACTTTTGCGAAACGAATTTTCCTTCATCTCGTCCCTTAGATACATTAAATTTTCTTTTACGCTCTCCCACCCCTGAATTATTTTGTTCGGAAGGATTCAACAATGAAGAGTTGCTTTGAGTTTAGTTTTTCGCACGAAACTGTGTATTTGAATCAATATTTGTATAAAAAGGTGAGCATGTCCTTAGTCGCGATTAAAGCTTTAGGCGCATTTGAAAATCCATAAATGCACTTTAGTCAGTCGTCTGTTGTTGTTTCAACAGACATTAAATTATGGATATTTTTTACTAAATATTTCCAAAAATTTTACAGTTAGTATACACATTTGCTGAAGGGAATGAATTTATTGAAAGCGAAAACAAAAGCAATTCAATCAGTACGAAAATCGAACATCGATAATGAGGTTCAATTGAAAATGCAGCAAATAATTTTTTTTTTAAATGCCTGAAAATGTTTCAACTTTCGGTTTTCAGTTAGTTGACATTTGACATTTTGTGCAAATGACCTGTCAGCCCGATATTCATTTCAAATTAAGAGAATTCAAATTACCACACAAGTGTTTATTAGAATTAGATTCATAAGTTCAGCTGCTATCGGAGAGAATTTATAAAATTAATTCTTATACTAGCGCAGGGGTTGATATATTGGCCTTGATTCGATTCACGTACCGTATATTTTTCATATTCGTTAGATAACGAACTTCAAATAGGAGATAGTATTAGTAATTTTTAACAAACAGCTTGTATTGTCATAATCAGCAGAATCAATGCAAAATCGCATTGAATAGCTTCTGCACCAGATCTATCATATGAAGTTATAAAACTATCTGTCGTTCTTGAAGGCAAACAAAAACCAGTAATGGCGTGAACCGAAGCTTCTCTATGAAAATTTTAAAATTTTCCAAAAATAAAAGTTCGAAATTTAAAAAAAAAAAGTTCTGAACTTTTCAAAAAATGTTGAACATTTTCAAAAAAAGGTCTAAAGTATCAATCGTCTTCAATTTCCTCATACCAATTATCCTATACCATTCATTCTACCAATTGTTATCATCGTAGTCGTACTCCTTCATCCTCTTTCACCACATTCTTATTCTGATGCTCCTACTGCTCCTCCTAATCCTAATCTTCAATATCAGTCACAATCTGCAGATACAAAACAAATCGTAAAATCAAATAAAAACCAGTAATGTACCAGAATAGTATCTTCGGCGTGCACCGAAGCTTCTGATCCATTCAAATGCAGCTATATCAGTTTTCATTGTTAAAAAAAGTTGAAAAGTTTTCAAAAAAAGTTCAAAATTTTTCAAAAAAAATTTCAAACTTTTCAAAAATTCTTCTTTAATAGTTAAAAAATTGCATACCAATTATCCCACACGATTCATTCTCCCAATTCTTATCATCATAGTTGTATTTCTTAAATCTCCTCCTCCACCGCATCCTTATTCTGATGCTCCTACTACTCTTCCTAGTCCTAATCTTAAAACCAAATAAAAAAAAGTGCCTTACATGGCAGGTATATCTAAATATCATCAGAACTTGATCATTTTTCCAGTGCTATGGAATTGATAATAGAAGCTTAAATACGAAATTTCATCGAAATACATCCACAAACAAAAAAGTTTTCCTTAGAAGAACTTTTCGATCGATATTTGAAACTTTAACTGAAAAATTTTCACAAAAAAGTATCAATATTTTCAATAAAAGATTTAATATTTTTCAATACTACCATATCTTGAAAGTTTCAAGTCAATCGGGCAGTTAGTTTCGGAGGAATAACTATTTTTACAAAATTTCGATTTTTAGCGCCACCTACCGGTGAAATTTTAAAGTCCGCATCTAAAAGATATCAATACGAAAATATCCTGAAAGTTTCAAATCATTCGGACTATTACTTTCAGAGAAATAATTATTTTTGTAAAATTTCGGAAAAAGAAGAAGAAGAACGCATTTTGATATAGTCATTTTTATGGCAGCTTTATCTAATTCTGATCCGATCTTGATAATTTTTTTTATGATATTATGAAATTGATAGTATAAGCTTAAATTCAAAATTTCATTGAAATATCTTTCTAAACAAAAATGTTTTCCAAATAAATGCTTTTTGACCGATTTTGACACTTTTGTCTAGCAGCTATATCTAAATCTGATCCGAACAGGCTGAAACTTTCGAACTGAACTGACCCTGAAGATGATAAACTCAAAAACTGAGGTACTAGTTTCCATACCAACGGACGAATAGAAAGACAGACAGACGGACAGACATGGCTAGATCAATTTCTGTACTGATGCTGATCAAGAATATATATACTTTATGGGTCTCCCATGCTTCCTTTAAGGCGTTATATGAATCGGTAATAAGTTAATACACCATTTTCAACTTTGGTGAATGGTATAAAATGCCTCTTGTCACTTTGTATGGCAGCTATATCTAAATCTTATACGATCACGATAATTTTTTACAGGATCTCTTGAAAACAGCTTAAATACAAATTTTCGACCAGAAATCTTCATAAACAAAAAAGTTTTCCAAACAAGTGTACCACTTTCGAAATAGTAACTTTGTGTGGTATCTATACCCGAATATGATCGGTTCTTACTAATTTTTGGGTTATTATGAAAATAGTAATAAAAGCTTAATTACATAACGTTATGGGAAAATCTTCAGTAAAAAAAATTACTACTGCTTTTTCGACCGATTTTGAGAGTTTTGTATACCAGCTATTTGATCCGACCCTCAAAGTGAGCTGATCTTACATAAAAGAAGACTAAATACAAATAAATTTAATAGTACCATCAAGTGCTGTATGATTCCAAGAAGAAGGGTACGCCCAGAGATACCACGAATACAAGTAAAACATGTCTCTTGATACTGTTAAATTAGTACAAAATTTTTTCTCTGCTGAAAAAAAAATTGCTTGGTGGGTATTTAATCCGCTTGCAGTTGAAAATTTTCCTTACTAGGTTTTTTTCAATTTAATTTGCAAGAGTATCATTGTCGTTGGGTATCTTTAGTATGTTAGGACTAAGATAATCATATATACTTAGAGATAAATAGAAAATCGAATTGCATTAGTTCTGTTTTAAATTTTTCTAAAATTAAATTTAAATACTCAACCAACTATCTGTCCTGAGTTTAATATGTTGCTGGGTTTAATGCTCAAACAGCCATTTATTTGCAAAACAAACATTCAATAATACAGTAAATATTTGTTCGGAAAAATTGTAACGTTTTTTTTTAATTAAAAAAAATTTGTTTCCGGTTTTCATGAAATTTGTCAAAATGATAGCTGTAGGTGAAACGTCCGGTTGATCCTGTTGGATCCTTTTCTTTAATGTCATCCTTTTTTGAGAAAGTTCATTTATACTTTTCAAAAATTTCTCACATATTTATTTTCTGTTGTTTCAACCACTGTGTTAATAGAAAATTGATTGGAGGGTTTATAGCTTCGGCTGCTGTCCCAAGTAAAAATGCTCTTTACTAGTTTTTGTATGACAACGGATTAAGCGGTATCTTTCTACCTAACCGCGAATTGTTATCGTTGCTAGTTTGAGATGTTCAATGTGTATTGCTGTTGATATTTCATTCGTTCAAAATAAAATATTCATATACATGTCACACAATTGTGAATTTGAATTCGAAAAATTTATCCAGTCATTTTCTTTTTTATTTAAATAATTTTGCACGATTACTGAGTTTTGAAATCAACAACATTTTACGAGTTTTTGAAGACCAGTTTTATGGAAAAGGGTGCAAAGCAGCTGTAGTCATAATAATTCCAACATTACTGTTTTTCCAAATACACTTTGTCATGATTTACTCAACATCTTAAAGGAAGCGTCGAGGACCCCATGACCAGCGCCGACCTAAAGGGCAGGCACATAAGGCGCTCGCCTAAAATCGAAAAAAGTATATATAAAAAATATTTCACTTAAATAAAATCAAAGTTTTTTAAACAGAATATAGAGAAAAAAATTTGTTCTACAACATTCGGCTTAATTAAATAAAAAAATACTGACATTGAAAAATATTTAGTTGAACAAATAAAGTGAGGCTAATAGAGAGAAATTTTGGTTTGCTACATATTTAACGGAACACAATTTAGAGGATATTTAGAGAGTCAGTAGATCTTCTATTTATCTTGAAAATGTGCGACGAAGAAAACCAAACTAATAAACAATACTGGCTCAAACATAAAATACCATTATATTATGAAGTGCAAATGTGTTTGATTAATTCTGGATTATTCTCCAGATAAAAATCATTTTGAGCCAATGTCATTCACGGTAAGATTTGTTAATTTAAACAGCAGAAAATTAGTGATTATTTTTTGTAATTCACTCAGTTTGAGAAACTGCAGGAGAAAAATTTAAAAAGGAACTTATGGTTATCGGTATGATAATAGGGCAAACATGATTGGAAATAGAAAAGTTGTTTAGACTAAGTTATTAAAAGACTTTCACTAAACTTAAGCTGTCAAAAAAGCGATCACATATTTTATAAATTATATATAAATTCATAAATAATATGACCCAAATTTGATCTACCGCTTGTGCCTTCTCTGCCCATAACGCATATAATACTAGTTGGACCTGAAGACGCTGCACAGTGTAATGTCCCAATTCATTCTAACGCCAAAAATGAAAGGAGTGATGAAATTAAGAAGTTTTGAAAATGTTGAAGAAGTCCGCCCACTGCCACACCCACCTCCCATATAAATGAACTTAATTTCTGTCCATAACTTGAACATTTTTTTTTGGTAGGAGCAACGAAATTTGGCAAATACATTTCTATAAACTTAATTAAAAAATTTTGATACAAATTTTAAAACACACCCTATGCCATGCCCACCTCCCATACAAACGAACACCATTGTGGCCTGCAACTTAATTAATATCTGGACTAAAACAATTTAAATATGTTTGCCACTTAGTCAAGTTTTTTAATATGTTTGAAAGCTTTTTTGATCAGAATTCCATCAAAAATACAGCAAAATAGATTTTTTCAAAACATTTTTTTAAAAAATGGGGCAAGTTCTGGCAGAATTTGTTTTTGGAGCATTGTTATACATAGTCTATCATAGAGAGGAAGAGTCGGGGTATCAAAACCCTCTCATTTTTAGATATCTCCTGCTGAATTTTAGCAAAAAAAAATAAGTTTTCCAAAATGATCAAAAAAAAAAAAAAAATACACTTTTCATATCAAA
>JAWNPW010000374.1:6729-17122 GCA_035078745.1 Diastata ussurica
TGATCAGAAAACATCAAAAAGAAAGCTTATTTCACTTTCACAAAGACTAATAGAATCATACTCGTAACCATTCATCTCATTACCCTGGGATATAAGTCGGAACCTTGCTGCATCAGCGCGCCAATCGCGAACCAAAAACTGTTTTTCAATGTGAAATCATTTTGTGTGGTAACAAGTTCAGTTTCATCATCATCATCTTCGCCATCGTCGTCTTCTTCTTCTACGCCTGCTGCTATGTTATCATTATGCTCCAATGTTTCCTTCCTGCCAAGCATACATTCATGATTTGTACTAGCTAAATTTCGTGTTAAACTGTTACTGTCAATAAAAGCACTTTTAGCGGCAACAACATCATAATGCTCAAATTTCTGATTCACTTGATTGTTGTCTCCACATGATAAATGTTCATCGAGCAAAGTTATATCGCCATTATTGCTGCAACCTTGTTCATCATCAACACCACCAACATCAGCTTCATCGACTTGAAAAATTATTTCACTCAATCGGTCAACCATGATGTCATTTGCATCTATATCGGATGTATCAGTTTTATCGGTGTTTGCAAAATGTCGTAATTTAAATCTTCTTTTTTGATCCAATTTCATTTGTTCACGTTCGAGTTGCGCTTTGCGTATTTTACGCAATACGTGTTCGCACGCCATATTACATGGGGCCTTTGCTGTAACCCATTCAACTGGTGAAAACCGCGCTACTATCCAAATAGTTAGGGATACAAGGATATAACCGAAGGCAATGTAAAACCAAATCTCAACAGCTAATGGATTCATGAATGAAAAGAAACGCGTTTGCGCTCGATCAGACTTCTGAAAAATAATTATTTTTTTGTGAGTTTTCAAATATTTTGAACGGTGAAATATACAAATCCACCAGAGTGATATTCGAGCCGACGTGATTGGTCCCGAGTGGCGTAACATGGGCAAGGGTGTTAAAAATACGCATGAATTGCAACAACAATTTATTCAGAGCTAACGCTGAGAGAACTACAAGGACTCTATGAATGAGTTATTATAAATGAGTTGATTCAAAACAAAGTATCATGGAAAAATATATTTCTATGTATATACATAATTTTTGATTTTGTTTCTTTGTTACAGATATGATTTTGAATTGTTTGATTATTTTCCGAATATTTTCAAATTGCAAGACCATCGGGGGATATTACAAACACACCGTAGCACTGAATAAAGGTTTCTATACAACGAATGATTCGAATATTCGACTGTGCAGCAAACAGCGATTTAGTTAAATGAAGTATATATACACAGATATGGTTGATGTATGGGCATGTCATGTAAAAAAAAAATTAAGTTATAATGAGTTTCGATCTATTCAAATTTAATTAAAAAAGCAAGCAATGCGACCATTCGACAGTTTCAATTAAATCGAGTTAAATCAGAATGATATTGTTCGAAAACGAAATTCATGGCACCTTCAATTCGATTCGAATCCTCTTTCGAGTGAAATCGAATCCGAATGGAACTGTTGGTATTCGAACACCATTCAACAAATTAATCCACTATTGAGTGGGAACACCTTTCGACAGGTTTAATAAGATCAAACTGAATTAGAAAACCATTCCAAAAAGAAACTTATGATACCTTCATTCTGATTCAAATAGATTTTTGTTTCGAATTTCATGACATACCTACCTCATAGAACGACTATTTCAAGCTAGTTTCATTACAACTGCATGTTTGTTATTTTTAGCTTAAGAAATGAAAAAGACAAGTGTACAATAATTAATAGGAGGTATAAGTTAAAAAAAATAAAAAATAAAGTATTTTATCATATCAAACAAGCAATACTGATTGGCTAAACAATAATAACTTTAAGTAATTGATTTTACAATAATTGTTTATAGGTTTCAAATTTAAATAAAAATCTGCACCTGTTATGTAATTATTATTTTTAATAACCCTGCAAGACATGCCTAATCGAAACTCCAATTCTAATTCATACAACAAAAATATATCAAAAAGTATGCGAAAGAAGCTTTAAGTTTAAGAAGCATACCACAGTGCAACAAATTCTGGATGATGAAAAAGGAACGCAATGCGGTATATGTCATTCGCTAGTATTCGACTAGATAAAAAAAAAGGCGCAAAATAGCCCATAAAAATTAATAAAAACAGATTTAAATGTTCTATGGAAAGATTCTCCATAAAATTCTATTGAACACATGTAAGCTCCGAATTGAGTTCCGAAGTACAATTACAATGATATTTCTGCTTATTTCATCAAAACTTCCCGTGACCTATTCTATGAAACTGCAGCTAATATCGCAAAACATAGCTAGCATTTTTTTCACCTCGACAAATGCTTTCAATTGACATATATGGCATTACATCCCATTCCATTATGGTGAAAATTCAATTTTGTGTTTTCTAGGATTTTCCTCCTGCAAAAAGGACTTTTCATCGGTCAGGTATCTAATGAAGTTTTATGAGGAATATTTTCGTAGAATATTTTGACCGCCTAATACTCTTCTAAAGTGGACTTTCATGACATTTCTCGATAAAAGGACCAAAATATCGCATAAAAATTAAAAATAACGGATTAAAATATTCTATGGAAAGATTCTCCGTAAAATTCTATTGAACTATTATTTCAATGAAATTCAATTAAAAAAAGATAAACTTCTCGTGACCATTTCTTTGAAACTGCAGCTAATATCGCAAAACGGAGATAGAATTTTTTTTATCTAGTCGAATACTAGCGAATGACATATACCGCATTGCGTCCCTTTTTTTGTGTAGCACTGTGTTATAAATTGGTGACAGGACATAACCCCAACGTACATAATACCAATTTTTAAAATTTGGATTATATCCCCCTAGCTAGGGGGTCATAATACCAATTTTTTTTTTTTGATTTATTGGGAAATAATACCAATAAACTTAGCAAACTATTTTTCCAAAATTTGCTGAGTTTTTGTGACATAAACTATGCAGCTAGTTTTTTTTTTCATCATATATGTCAAATAATTATAATTAAATTTTCTTAAATCGATCATACACGGTACCAGTGTTACGAAACAGGATGTAAAGATCGAAGTAACCTAATTGATGGGATACATTGATAAAACCCTGCAATCATGGTAAAATTTGCAATATCTGCTTTAACAAAGTTATGGAACAACACTCTCAAAATAGTACTTTAAAACTATGTCCATTTTGTAGGCAAATAACGACTGGAGCAGAAAAATATTATATATAATTTAAATAGACATTTACGAATTCATATAATATGTTCAATTTCCATTAACAATAATGAATGCTGCCATGTTTGTGAATGTCTTTTGTTTTCATTAATAATTAAACTAATTAAACATATTTTATAAAATATTTCTTATTCTAAAACTGGCCAGAGCGCGAATTATTGTATATAATCGAAACAAATTCTTATATATTTAGCTACTAAAAACGTTGTCTTCGGTAACAGGATGATGGTATGAAACTTTTGAATGAACTATATCACATAAACAGGCGAAATATATTTTCTAATTTAAGGTTTACATAATATATAACTCAACCAATAAATAGAGAAAATGAATCCAATAAAAGTGTTCAATAGCGCCGTAGGTGAAAAATATTTACCAAAAATCGAGCGATTTACATAACATAAAATTCGACTAATAAAAATCTTCTATCAATCCACGTTTTTCCATGGTATCGTCAGTGTCAGGATGGGGGTATGGAAACCTTTGAATTACTTATATCACTTAAGTAATGAAGTTTTAAATAGCGCCAGAGGCGAAAAATATGTAATTCAAATATTGAATATTTTTAATCAATCCAGGTTTTTCCATTTTTTTCCTGAATCCACCAGTTGGATGCCAAGTTTCGATTATTCAAATCACCCAACAAATTTTTTCTACAAACTTTCTCGAGTCTTATAACCTGATGGGAGCAATATTTGATTTTCACACCAAATTTTTTTTGTTCCCCCTTGTCGTACGCTATATTTTTTGGTTCTGATATTATGTTATGGTATTAACAAAAAAGGCAAAAAGGCAAAAAAGGCGGACATTAACCCAATTTTTAAAATTGGGATTATGTCTGTTGGGTTTATGTCCCGGCACCTTATATATTGTATAGATTCTCTTTCGATTTTTTTGAAAATAAACTATTTGTTAGATTGTCTAAGTACTATTGGTAGGTGTTTAACGGTGGTTAGAGTGATAACCCAATATTCCGAAGGCCCATGGTCTGGAACTTTTTTTTTTTTAAATCTTTGATAAAATTACGACATTTAATAATCAATATTTTTTTATCGAAATTCAATGAAAAATTGAACCAATAGAAATATATTAGAGGAATACCATATCACATATATACATGAGTTTACGTCTTTTCCAAGCATAATTGAAACACTAACAATGACCGAAATTTCTGATAAAAGCAGAGGTTAACTGACTAGTTATACAACTGGCAGTGTTCTTGCAGGGAAGTTGACAATTTCGATGAGCAATTTTATTGTAAATGTATATATAATGATTTTTAACTTAATTGTATAAAATTTTACCATGGTTTATGTTATCAATATGTTCAATCTATGAAAATTATAGAAATAATGAATAAACAAATTTTGTTATGCTTTCTTATCAAAACAGTCGTCAAAGAAGTTTCATTATTTCACAGAAATAAAGAGCATGATATACCGTGCAAGGAGTTAACGATACAAGTGAGTATCGTTCACTCCAGCCTACGATCAATACGACGAATGTTATTCGACTAACCAACGAAATACGGAATATTATCGACAATCAAATGGGCAACATAACATCACACAATGTCAACAATATAAATGTGTATCAGAATATATCTGATTCCGGCGGTAAATATGGATTGGGCTACAATACGAATGGCTCAACCTATCTAAGTCGACCGCTATACCATAGGTGTTAGACGAACTGGACATTTCGACCAGAATTTTACTGCCGTCATACGAACTGTCTTATTAATTTTGTAGCTAGATACTAGGATATCGTGCAACTAGGGTAGTTCTAGACTACAGCTGTAGCTATAGGATGAGGAAGTATTCGCATTGTCTATAGAGCGGAAAAAATTATTTTTCAATCCTCTTTCGGAGGTCTGAGATTTGTAAAATAGTTCATTTGGTTATACTAAACCCTACATGATCATTTTTCAGCTAGTCGCGTTTCGGATAGTCGACGGTCCTGGCATTTACTTGTCGCATTACTAGTAACCACCACTGAACGGAATGTGCTCTATTGTAAAATATTTCAAAGACAATTTTCTGTTTGTTTTTGATAAGTTCACGTTATTAAAACAAAAACATACGAAGAGAGACAAAGAGTATAATTCAAAGGTGAACTTACATTTATATGTTTATCGTAATTTGAATTTTTTTTCGATTTTTTTGTCCATTTCATGAAATAAAAAAAGTCCAATTTTCATTTCCTTTTCTTTATTAATCTAAATAAAGTTTTTAGCTTAAGAGTTCTTTCGCTTTAAGCATGGAAAAAGGGGCATCTTAATATTTTCAAATAAAATCCGGCAAGACCTGCCGCAATAAATTGCCGGTTTCAGCTGGTTTTCGTTTTTTTGTCGCTTCTCGTGCATAAATCCAATCACGTACTTTCTCAAAATCAAAATGTATGTCGCCTACTCTGTTTTTTCAAATACTTTTTCTGCCAGGTTATTTTTATTTCAAGAATTTTGTTGAATTTTTTTCGTTTTTTTCCGAATTTTTTTTTTTTTTTTTTTTTTGAATACAATACAATTTACTGGCGGCACTTACACAAATTTGTAGATCATTTATTTTTTTGGACATTATCAAATATTTTGGACAACAGTCAAATATTTTAAAATTCTATTCATCGATTAAGTGATACTTAAATTAAATTGTATTGTGTCGGTAAGTTTTCCATTAAATGGAAAAAAACTGCCCAGAAAGAAAATTATATCTCTTTTTTCTGCAATCTATTTTACGCATCTATTTTAGGCATGATCTTCTTTCCAGCTGCGCCATATTTGGTAAAAAATAATAAAGAAAATTGGAACAAATCTAGTATACCTAGATATATTTATCATGTACGAAAAAATTTTAAATAAAAACAAACCTGTCATGAAAACCGGTTACGCCATTGTGCATTAATCTCTCCATACTTTTTATGCAACATATTTTCGATGGATTTTCTAGTATGAGTCAAAAGATTGGAGAGATTAATGCATCAGGGCTCTTTTCACAGCACGTTTTCAAACCGATTCCGAGCGTAATGACAGAGGGGGCAAAATTACACATTTTTGCCGCTCGATCCCCATTTAGCCTAGAGACATATATATTTTTGGTACAAGGTAAGTACATCTATGAAATGAAATTGAAACGCAACTATGACGATAAAAAATATGTGTTTACTTATATTGTAGGACTATCCTGAGAGCACCAGAATCAACATTTATTTTGTAGAAAAATTTTTTTTCAGTTTTTGCCAACAACTGCAAAAAATTTAATTAGCACGGCTCGCATTGATTTCTGCATTACAGTCGCATTTGCATGGGCGAAGGTTCTTAGGGATCATTACCATTGGACAGTACGCAGCACCGGCTATCAACTGTACTTCGGCCTTAATGTCGGAATAAATTTTTTTTTTATTTTTATTTTTTTAATTATTTTTATAAATACCAAATTATATTTGTACATACCTGGTACCAAAAACTAGGTGTTTCCACAAAAATAGATAATTTGGTTTTTTTTTTTAATTTTTTCCTTTAAATAGTATTTTTTTTTTTTTAGTCTCCAGTCGGTATTCTAGATTTATGCCCAAAAGTTTTACCTAATATCAACATTAGTTTCCATTGCGCCAAAGATCACGAAAAATATTATTGAATATAGCAACGGAACCTATAATGTTACCATGAATAGTTTAATTACAACTAGCAAATAATTCATAACAAACTACAAATATCTAACTCAAACTTAAATTTATTTATCTTAAGTCAGTTGTGTGTTTAAATATTAAACTAAAAATAATTTTTTTGTCAATTACATACCTTGGGATTTAAGCCTGAGCCTTGACGCAAAAATGTACCCGTTATAAACCAAAAACTATTCGATACAGAAAATTGATTTTCGACAATATCTGATGCCTTGAAACATGGATGTGGATTATTCCATTCGTATGGTGAGAAACGTGCCATCACAAATAATGTAAATGATACAAGGATATAAGCAGCTAGCACATAGAACCAAATTTCCATAGCCAACGGATTCATGAAGGAAAAGAGGCGCGTTGGTTGACTTGTTGGTACCTGGGAAATTTTTACACAAATATTTATACTTACATACCAATACATAAGTATTTCAATACATTCCTACAATATTTATAGATATATGTATGTATACAATAAAGGAACCAAATTTTAGCTGGAAATTGTTTCATGTCAGCATAAAGATATAATATTCGAGCAGCTCACATTCAATCTATTGATCGATTCGATATAATTTGTTAAACAGTAACAGTTCAGTTATTGTACAAAGAATTTGTGAAAAGTATTTTATTATGTTTATAATAGTTTTCGAAATAATTCTCGAAAAGAGAGAAATTTATCGTTTCTTTTTTTTCCCCATAAGGGAATGGGATTTAGATGAGGTCAGAAAAACATGATCAATTTTTACACAGATGCCTGCAAAATAGATATTTGGGAGGGGTTTGCGTCTTCTCCGATAATCTTGATCTCACTGTAATCTTTTGTCTACTAATGCAATATCCTCCGGGCGGAAGTGATGGCAATTCAAGAGGCTATGGGATATTCATATTATCACGGATAGACAACGTGATCAAATCGATGCCCAGCGTATCAACAAGATCGAAAGCTGTCAAAGTATACCGCTTATCTCTCAATAAAACGGGGGAGTTATACATACCAGACATGGGTTCTGGGACAATTTAATTGTGAGACTACAAAACAGCTTTCTTCTGAAGTCACTCGGTAAACTTTGCAGTGATGTGAGAGGAAGAGCTTTCCTGACTTATCTCCAAATCACTGCGGCTGATCCTTGATCAGAAGCTCACGAATAACATTATCGCATTAAGTGATGCATTAGCACACTGGCATGGATTCTCATTGGACATTGCCTCGATACTTCGTCTCATCAACAACGAGAAAACTATTCGTCACTATCTCTATCTTTGCGCAAATCTCGCCAGATGGAGACAAACCTGAGCGAGTACTTTTTTACTGAATGATCTGATAGCACTTTCTAACTTTAGGGACATCACTAAATTTGTAGATCGGTCCGATTAGTATAATTACTTTTACTAACGAAATGTTAGGCGGTTTACCCTTCTGTGGTATCATAATGAGCCTATTAAGATATAACTGTGTACTCAATTGTGAATCAGAAGAGACAGCCACTTTAATCTAACCTTTTCAGCAAAAGCTTGGTCCAATTCTATATATTACAAGCATTTATATATATCTACAGGTACATAATGGCAATTACAGCAAGCTTACAATTTGTTTGTATGCAAAGAGCTGCAATTATTGTTTTTGTACTTACTTTGAATAGAATTCCAATGCCAAGATTCATAAATGGTTTTGTGAAATCGATAACACTTTCACGTGCGTAGTTAATGGTCATGGAGGCAACAGCTAGATCAGCGCGCTGAATAGTTCGATATTTCAATAATTGTAATCTTAACGCGAATAGAATTTTTACCCGTACCCTTTCCATCAGTTCCTGCACAATGCCATTCCATGAATTTGTTTCTGGTATGAATACACCATACATATTATCTGGTACTAATTGAATTTTGTATTGAAAACCGACTTGAGCGGCAATGGCCTTCAACAAATCAATACAAAAACCTTCAAAGCGTGCGTTTCCTGTCAAATTGCTATCCTCTTTGACCATAACATAAGGTTTCTCCTGTAAAAATAATATCAAAGTTTTATTTGTTTAATACATAAAATGTATTTGATTTGAACAAACCTCTCTGGTCATGACTACCAATGTTATATTAGCATTATTTGCATCGTAAAACGCTGTTGGATCTGTGATATTAACACCACCTTCTGGTTGCCAATATCCAACTTTTTGTATACGCTCATGCTTTAATTTTAACAAATCTATTTTGAATTTATTACGTCGTCCTTCAACAAAATCAACACGACCAGTCAAACCACTGATGGTAGCCTTAATCAAAAACACAGAAGACATTATCTCATAATCTGTTACTGTTCATTTATATACGTGTATATATTATAGAATACCGCATTTATATAGTTATATAATGACAAGCCATCCGCCCATGTAGAATCAGAGTTACACGACAGATTTCGTAATGTGAGAGAGTGGCTGCGATCCAGTTCCACAAGGCCAGATGCAAAAGCGTAAACTGAATCGAACATTAAAGCTGGTTGCGTCTGAATATAAAAGTATAGAATATTTTTTCAACAGGTACATTTTTAAACATATTCTTACATACATATTTCAATTTATTTTCAATAAGTTTCTTAGAGCAATATCAAAATTACAGAGTGAATTAGATTAGGTTGTTGTGGGTATCATTTCAGGTTCATAGAGGGAACATTTATTCCAAAATTATGATACCACAGGAGAGTAAATCTTCTACCATTTTAAATAAATTAATTGAACCAACCGGTGCGATCTACAAATTCAACGATGCGATAAATCGCAGAAAAAGTACTACATAGAGATCTTGGCAAAGACAGAAGTAGTGAAAAATGGTTTCCTCCGCCTCTTCTTTCTGACACCTCCTACAGAAGTCGTTGTTGGTGAGACAATATCCAATGAGAATAGTTTTAAACCATACCGCCCTGGAACAATTCATAACAATTCGGAAATAAAGCAAGTTTCCTTAAAGGACGCTTATAGAGTTTTGTTTACTCGATCATCTGAACCTGGGCGACCTTTTCGATTTTGCCTAGCAGCCATTTAGTAAGCGACAAGTTTGGGTCCTTAGTGACCACTATATCGCCAACCTTGAAGTTTTGATATTTTAACGTCCATTTCTACATTGTCAAGCGATGTAAAATATTCCATGTTCGCCCGTTTGATTAACTTTGATTAGTTCTTGCTCCAGGAATGCTTCGGCGCCACGAAAATTAGTCCCATTATCGCTAAAGATTTCGCGTGTTTTGGGTCGCCAGGCAATGAAATTACGAAGGCACATAAGACACGAGTCTGTGCTAAGATTATGGGCGATTTCTATGTGAAGTGCTCTTATTGTTAGCCCCCTCGCTTTACTCTCTTACTTTCATCGGTGACCATTATAAGGCGGAAGTAAACTATACCAACGTAGGTAAGGGGCAAAATTTCTCAAATCAGCCACCAAAAATTTTTTGGACACCGATCTTAATGAAATTTTTTTTACTTATAGTCT
>JAWNPW010000376.1:0-17117 GCA_035078745.1 Diastata ussurica
AGGCAATGTCTCCTGATGTTAGTGAACTAGTAGCAGCATTTGTTCAAAAATAGAAGAAAATTGTAGAGGACATTTTGAGAATCAAATAATCGTTCCAACAAAAGACAATTTCACTAAATCCGGTTGAGATCGAGTGCCGCCTTGACATTTTGAATACGTATATATGCAAGGCAATGAGCTTACAGAATGAAATAGATAACCTTAACCCTACAAATGATACTCGTGGGGAGCTAGAAAATATTTGTGTAAGCACCAAGTCACTGTTCTTGTCAGTATTAAATAAAAACAGGAGTACAAGCATCCTTGACGCTTCAATCAGCTTCGCGTCATACCACTCAAATTTGCCGAAAATGCGTTTACCAAAGTTTAGTGGAAAATACGCTGATTTCAAAAATTTTATGAGCCTGTTTGAGACTTTGGCTGACGAATGTGGAAAAGTTCGACCATCTCATTTCGTGTGTTTCCAAATTCGTGTGTTTCCAAAACCAATTACCCAAAAGTTCTTGCTAGTCTCCAGAGGGTTTATGACAATAAATGTCTTATATTTTTTGACACAATATCCCAGCTTTTTGATTTTCCTGAAATGTCAAAACCCTCTGCGTCGTCTCTTCGATCTATAATTGACAGTGTTTCCTCTATATATGACTCATTACTGTCTATTGGTGACGATAAAACCATTACAAACGCGATTTTAATTCATTTGGTTCTGTCTAAAGTAGATCATGGAACCAAATCGCTCTATGAAGAGCAGCTTGACTATGACAAGCTTCCGTTGTGGTCCGACTGTGGAGCAGTATTTAATAGCCGTTATCAATATATATATCCGCCGATGAAGCTTCTAAATCTAAAGTTAAGCACCGACAGGACAACCAATATAAAAGGAATGCTAAGTCGTTCGCAATACACAAATGATCAATCTGAGTCAAAGTGCACCTATTGCAAAGCAAACAATCACACTTTGCTCAGCAGTCTATAGAAACAGGTCAAGGGCTTTCTAATCACGCAGATATGGCAAACCATGCTTTTGTAAATCATGCGTCAAGTGCTACCGATCAAGTGATTCTTGCCACAGCGATAGTGAAGATAAAAGACAGATTTCGTCAGTTCCACTACGCGAGAACACTTTTAGATTCAGGCTCTCAGGTAAATTTCATTACTGAAGAGTTAGCCCAGACGCTGTCGAGAGATAATAAAGCTCTAAATATTGCAACTGTAGGCATATCGAATTCGACAGTACGTCATCGCATTCAAACTACCATCAAGTCGCGAATTAACTCGCATGAATTCTTTTCCGATTTTTGGGTACTGCGATCGATTTCTACTTATCAGCCAGATCAGAAAATATCATTAAAACAGTGGAATATGCCTGCCAATATCGAACTTGCTGATCCTCAATTCCACAAAGCACAAAAGGTAGATTTGCTATTAGGAGCTGAAACATTTTTCGAACTCTTGTGTGTCGGTCAAATAAAGTTAAACGCCAACCTACCATCAATGCAA
The DNA here is from genome assembly GCA_035078745.1 of Diastata ussurica. Lineage (NCBI taxonomy): Eukaryota > Metazoa > Arthropoda > Insecta > Diptera > Diastatidae > Diastata > Diastata ussurica. The sequence continues at coordinate 1,501 of JAWNPW010000376.1, forward strand.
AAAACACAGCTTGGTTGGATAGTTTCAGGTAAGTACATGCCAAATAATTTGGATTCAATTAGTTGTAACTTTACAACTAAAAGTGACTCTTGACTCACTCGTTCAGAGGTTTTGGGAACTTGAGCCGATTCCCACTGAGTCAAAGGCTGTCAATCACACAGCTGAACAATTATTATGTGAAAAAAACTTCGCTAAAACAGTGCGTAGGTTGTCATCTGGTAGGTTCGAGGAAAGCCCCTTTTCAAGGTAGACCCACAATCACTTGGCCTTTCGTTTGAAGTAGCGAAACGTCGTTTCTTGTCGCTAGAAAGAAGAGTGTCAAAAGATCTGCAACTTCGGGGAATGTATACCAATTTCATTAAAGAAGAATATCTCGAACTGGGCCACATGTCACCAACTGACAACCAAGTTCCTGCAGGGTCTCACTATTTCATATCGCACCAATGCGTTTTGAGACCTGAAAGTAATACCACCAAACTTCATATCGTATTTGATACTTCCAGTCGAACGTCATCTGGCATTTCGTTGAATGAAACTCTAATGGTTGATCCTACAATTCAACAGGAACTTTATTCGACTCTGATCCGACTTCGGTTGAATAAATATGCGATTACAGCCGATATCTCAAAAATGTATCGACAAGTTCAAATAGCTGAAACAGATCGCAACTATCAATTAGTGCTGTGGCGAGAAAATCCGTCACAAAATATTTGAATATTCCAACTTAATACCGTCACTTACGGTACAGCTTCAGCACCATTTCAGGCAATTCGTTGTCTTTTTGAGCTAAGCAATCTATATAAAGATAGCCACCCAATAGGATCTGATGTCTTGAGAAGTGATTTTTACGTTGATGACATGCTCAGCAGAGCACATGATCTTGAAAATCTTGAAATTATCCGAGCACAAGTTACAGAGGTCTTATAATCTGCTGGATTCTCACTGGCAAAATGGTTTTCAAACCATCCAGATTATTTCGAAGGCAATTCTGTAGAAAAATCACTTCTTTTCAATGATGCCGATTCCACGAAAACTCTTGGCATGAGATGGATTCCAAAAAATGATACATCAAATAGCATTTGGATGAAAGTTTCGACGGTTTGAGGCCAACAAAAAGAAATATACTCTCAGTATCTGCTCGTCTTTTCGATTCTCTTGGACTACTCTGCCCATTGGTCACAAAAGCTAAAATACTTCTTCAAGAGCTGTGGCGACTAAAGTTAGATTGGGATGAATCAATCCTATTGAGCTTACATTCAAGTTGGAATAAATTTAAAATCAGCTTATTTCAGTTGAATGAAATTTCGATCCCAAGATTTGTGCACACCAAAACCACATCATTCGTTCAAATTTATTGATTTGCTGACGCTTCCAGCCATGGCTATGGATGTTGTTTATACGTTCGAGCAAAGAATGGAGAAAAAATGGTATCGCATCTCTTAACTGCTAAGTCTAGGGTGGCACCATTAAAAACAAAAATAATTCTTCAGCTATGTGCTGCACAAATTTTGGCCCAATTATGGTCGAATGTTAAGCCTCTGCTTAACAAATGTGGAATCGAGAGTGTTAATTTCTTGACAGACGAAGCAATAACACTACATTGGATAAATACGCACCCTTCAACTGTTGCAACATTCGTAGCAAATCGAGTGGCTGATATTCAAGAGCTTTCACAAGACGCAACATGGCATCATGTGCCATCGCTGCAAAATCCTGCGGATATTGTTTCCAGGGGTTGCGATGTCGACGAATTAAAACAATAAATTTGGTTTAGGGGTCCACCGTTTATTGTAGAAGATTTTGAAAATTGGCCCAAAAATTCTCATTTCGATTTGCAACCTGAATTAAGGTGCTCCGAAAACAAAAAATCATGCACAACACTTTTCGCGGTATGTGCAGAGTCAAACTCTATCATTGACTTAATCTCCAAACATTCGTCTTGTAGTAAGCTGATTCGGATTATCGCCTATATGTACAGATTTTTAATATCAGACAAAAAGAAACCGTCAACGGTAATGCTTACGGTGAAAGAACTTAATTTGTCATTTTTAAAACTTGTTGAAGTGACACAACAGTCAGAATTTAAAACAGAGATTCAAAAGTTGGGGAAATCAAAAAATCTACAACCAAGCTTACAAAAGTTAAATCATTTTATGCACAATTTTGAAGAAGGCAAACAGTTATTTTCATTGATAAGAGTAGGGGGCAGACTATTGAACGCCCCTATACCTTATGATGCCAAATTTCCACTTTTAATGCCACGAAATACGCACTTCATTTCTATATTCTTGAGAAATCTTCACGTGAAAAACTGTCATGCAGGTGCAAAAGTGATGATAGCACTACTTCGTCAGCGAATATGGCTGATTAATGCTCGAGATGCATGCACAAAAGATGTCCGAAACTGTGTGCATTGCTTTAGATACAAACCCACGCTCTTAACGCAAATAATGGGAAATTTGCCAGGGGATCGCGATATGTGGTGTTGTCTTTTGTGGCCCTATATACGAAACCCAAAAAATTCGGGGTCGTCCACCAGTAAAAATATATATTTCAGTATTTGTTTGCTCCACTTCAAAGGCTGTTCATTCAGAGCTTGTCACAGATTTGTCCACTGACTGTTATATTTCTATCTTCAAAAGGTTTGTCGGAAGGCGAGGCGTCCCGCAGCGGCTCTATTGCGACAACGCAACAAATTTCGTGGGGGCCAGCAATCAGCTCAGGGAGCTGCAGAAAGCGTTCAACGTGCAGGCCCATCGTCCGCAATCATTCGCGTCTGAGAAGGAGACAGAATTTCTCTTCATACCGCCGAGATCTCCACACTTCGGCGGGCTATAGGAAGCAGCCGTGAAAGCCGCCAAAAGTCGTCTGCTGCGAGCAGTCGGCAACGCGAACTTGACAACCGACGAGGTGCACAACGTGCTCGTGGAAGTAGAGGCGATCTTGACCTCGCGTCCAATCGCTCCACTCAGCAGCGATCCCAACGACGGCGAGGCGCTAACGCCGGGTCACTTGCTGATCGGCGAAGTGCTGACTTGCCGGACCACAAACTCGGTTGTTCACGGAGGTGGCAGCTGCTGTGCGTACTCAAGCAGCGGTTCTGGCGGGCCTGGTCGAAGGATTACGCGCTTAGCCTACAGCAGCGCAACAATTGGTCCATCGACAAGCCCAACATCGAAAACGGAGCGCTCGTCGCGGTGCACGACGATAACCTACCGCCGCAAAGGTGACTCAACGGTCGCGTGGTGGCGGTGGAGACCTGCGCCGACTCTAAAGTGCGTGTGGCAACGGTCAGAATATCCACAGGGGTCGTAAAGCCACAAATTCACAAGTTGGCCGCACTGCCAGTTATTTGAAGTGTGCGTGCAGCTCTTCAACATGGCCGGTGTCAATTCATTTCATCTTTTTTCATATGATCTAGGTTAATTTTAGTTGTAATTAGCCATAAGTTAAGTAACTGAAATTGAATTGCGTAAACAACACTTAGTCGTTAAGTTAGTCATTAAGAATAGAATAAGAAAACTGAAGAATAGAAAACCGCGTCCATTTAATATAGTAGTTTTTTCGAGTTTTCGATTTTTCGAGTCAAAACTTCAGCAAATTGCAAAGTACTGCGATTTTTCAATATTCATTGCCAGTATTTTTATTTTTTTGTTCAATGTGTTGAATTGGTTCAAATGTTACTGCCTTTGAATATGATGTACCAATTGTGATTGTGGGCGATGACTCTAAGTTGTTGTTCTCGGGAGCTCTTTTTTCCGTAATGGCGGGAAATGTTGTATTTTTAGTGATTTGTACACCATACACCCTTTATAGTTAGCAGTGTGGTTATTTCTACAGAGTGCATATTTTATATCTTGTTTGTCCCCGTTTATTTTAATCGAACAGTTGGTTGTTTTCTGCTTTCCTGAGCATTTGACACAAATTGTATTTTTTGTGCAATAATTTTTGGTATATTTCCTTTTTGGTGAGGAGGTTCGAAGACAACTTTACAGTGGAGAAGATTTGTTACTGCTTATATTTCATTGTTATTGTTCTTTTTCTTGAGTTCAATTGAGAATAAAGGAAATGGTTGTTGCGTAGCGCTTTCTTGTATGTTGTAGATATTAATTATATCATGACCTAGCTCAGCGAGCTCATTTATAATATCATCCTTTTCACTTGAATGGTGTACATTGCAAAAATTACCTTGAACCCACGCTGATCTTTTGGCCTGAATATGTAAAATTTGGTTTTTTTTTTTTTTTGTTTAAGAAGGCTTATTACGTTAGCGTAGTGTATAGATTCTACCGATTGTATTTTGATATCATTTTTATTTAATGCTTTTAATTCGTATTTAATATTAGTTAACAAATTCAGGGCTTCTGTTCAAGCGTTCACATTTTCAACGTTTTGTACGTATATCGGAGGAGGCTTTTGCATGCGTTTTGTTATTGGTAGTTGCGTGGTAGAACTATTTTCGTTCTCACTATTTGGTTGTATGTCGGTTATGTCGTCGTCGTCGGCTAAGAGATCGAACATGTTTGACGATTCTAGATTGCTTAGCCAATGTTTTCGTAGTGCTGTTTGAGTTGTTAGATTAAAATTTTGTTGTTTTTTGTTGCTATTTGTTTGTTCCGTTAGCATAATTGGCGAGTGCTTTTCGCCTACTCTTTTTGCGCTCGATGACGTGATCCATGCAGTTGTAGAGAATATTGTTGTTGTTGTTGTTGTTGGTAAGTGTGCTATTGTTGTAAAGTTAGAACTTTGAGTTGTAATTGTTGCTGAAGATGTGGTTGTAGCAGGGAGAGAACAAATTGGAGTTATTAGTGTAGCGCAATGCACGCTCCATGGTTATGAGTTGGAATCGATTCCGTTCTGGTGTAGAGTTGGGGGACAAGGTCTTCTTCTGTGCTCAGTCGTTGTAACTGACAACTTTGAAGTTCTGTTGATTGTTGTTTTTGTTGAGATGATCGAAAAATATGCATTTTTTGTTGTTGTTGATGAATTTAGTTTATGTTTTTGAGTGACTTGAGCGCTTATTTTTTTTTTTTGATATTCACGTTTTACTGTTTTGTTTATTTTTCATTTGTGTGTATATTTATTTGTTTTCATAAACACTGAAAAATTTGACAACTTGCATCACTTCGCTTTTTAATGATTTAAACTTTTTTGGTTTTTTTCTTCAATAATCAACTACCGAATGACGGAAACATGGTATAAACTTTTGCTGATGATACAATTTTATTATATTCGCATAAAAACTTAAGCACTGCAAACCTGGGACATCACATTAAAATAGTTTCAAATACGAGAAATTCAAATAAATCACGATAAAATGAATGACTATTGACTCTAAACTCATATGGAAAGACCATATAATACAAAAGTGGAACAAGATCAAAAACCGATCTCGACAACTTTACTGACTTCTAAATAAAAAATTGTCTCTCACACTCTCTCTTAACAACAAACTTCTGTTCTACAAAGCAGTAATCGTGCCTACATGGAAATATGATATGGAGATATCGGGTTCTTCAATCAAAAGGAATATTTAGATGATTCAACGTCAACAAAATAAAATTCTACGTAGTTAATCAAATGCCGAATGGTATATCACAAACGACGATATCCACAGAGATCTAAACATTGACACAATACAAGAAACAATACGAGAATGCAGCCGGAAGTTCTCCTTACCACTCGCGGCTCAATCAAACTCTGAGATGATAAAATCTTTCGATCATGGAAAGCAATTCCTCAAGTCGACTTATGCGACAACCACTGACAGAACTAGTTATAAAGTTTTATATTTAGAATGCATTTTGCATTCAACGATATAAATTAAAATACTGATTTGAGTTTATTTCTATCCCATCTGTTAGACTAACCAGTAAAGAAGCAGAAGTGTAATAATAACAACTTACCCCGTTTATACTCTTTAATTTGTATTAAACCGAACCGCGTTATTTGGATACATACGTATAAACACATTCTTAATACGTATCGAAACTGTCAAGCATGCCATGAAACATCGAATTTTCAATATGAGTTAAGAATTGTATTCGAATTATTTTTTTGTGGTACACTGACATGAGCTTATTCGATACCGTATTTTGTGCCGCTTATACGAGGTATATGTATCATTTCTGGCACAATTATCTCATAAAATAATATCCTTTTTTTTTATAAAGATAGTTTTCGCGTTTTTAATTTTATATGGCAGCTATATCTAAATCTTTTCCGATTTCGCTGATTTTTGTTACGGTGATTTGATCGACAAGTTGTGAACATATGAAAAATTTCAAGCAGTTTTCATATGAAATAAAGAAGTTTTCCTTATAAAGATACTTTTCGGATATTGAATTTTATATGGCAACTATACCCAAATGTTATCCGATTTCGCTGACTTTTTGTTACGGTGGTTTGATCGAAAAGTTGTGAATATGTGGCAATTTCAAGAAGTTACCACGTGAAATAAAAAAGTTTTCTTTATAAATATACTTCTCGGATTTTTTAATTTATATGGCAGCTATATCTAAATGTTATCCGATTCCCCTGATTTTAGGTGGTGAGCAGCTTATGGTAATTCGAAGATTATGTAAATTTCAGCACGATAGCTCTAACATTGTGCGGACAGACGGCCATGACTCAATCTATTTCTGCGGTGATGCTGATGACGAATATATAGACTTCATGGGGCTCCAACTTTTTCTTCTATACGATACAAATATCTGCGCAAAGTTAATAAACTATTCAACCGGTTGGAAGGTATAATTACTTAATGTAAAGACTAGTTTAATATTAAAGACGGAAAAAAAATTAAATTGATAAATTATTGCAGGTTATTGATAGATTTTCGTCGCATTTCAAATTGGTTCGTATATTTGTATGCGTTAAAATACGGAAAGGATTCCAACGGCAAAAGTGAAATGAACGTGTTTTTTTTTTAAATAGTTGCAGTTATTCCCACGCATAAATTTGTGGATGAGATTTGAAAACGCTAAAATTCATTTTAATTTAATTCAATTCTACACGAATTAAATCAAAACATATTTTCATTGCATTGGTTTAGAGTTGTTTGATGAATGCTTTTTCTGCCAATGATGACAATTTTCCGCAGATACTGTGACAAATTTCCCTGAGTTTATAAAACCATTTTAATAAAAAATTTTTTCTCCAGGGCAATCTTTCAATGGGTATGAATAATTTTTTTATACCATTCACCGGGGTGAAAATGGTTATGTGCATTTCAATACGTTGTATTTAACGATTGAAAGGAATCACCTGAGACCCCATAAGGTTAGGTTATGTTGAAGTTATGATTTATTTGGGTTTCGATTTATGACCACAACACACCGATTTCAATAAAGAATGCCGATGTCGCGCACGAATCCAGAAAATGGCTACAAAAATTAATCTCACAGCCATATAATAATAAAATTGATTAGAACAATGCGACGGAACGAAAATGATAAATATCGCGAGTTTAAACGGAGAAAAGTAAACTTTACATACGAAAATTACCATTAAAATTCAAGTGAAAGGCGAATAATAGTTCAATTAAAAGAACAATAGTAATAGAATAATAGTTCAATTAAAACAACAATTAATATTAAATGCGTGTAATAATGATATAGATACAAAGACTAAACGGAGCGAGAATAATAAACTTCGCGACAAAATGTACAGAAGAAGGTATTAACGATATGGAAGAGTAATAAAGTAATAAAATATTTAAGAAATATAGTCTTAAGTTACTTGGTATTCTTGTATTTAGTAACACACGCCGCTTACTAGAGAAGTTGGTTATAAGTTCTAAATATGAAGGTTATTGAGTGATGTAAGTAATATGTTTTTAAGAGAATAGAAAGAATCTGATAAGTTTATCAAATTGTAGTTATTATTAAAATCGGCATAGATACAACAAAGCGCTTCAGGATAAGAGGAATTTGTTCTATTTAAGTTTAATATGAACAAGCTATAATTTTGACAGAAGAATAGAAGAGTCTATAAAATATTCTGCATAGTTAGTCTGCTATTGAGAGTAGGCAAATTCTTTAATGCAAGCTGATGTTCATAGGACAATAAATGCACATCATTGTCCCATGGCAGAAAATTTTGTGCAATAACTAAAAACTGTTGCTGAACAGCATATTAATATATCTGTCATACTATGGACTAGGTTCAAAAAGAGATTTATACAATGCTTTTGTTATATAAGGACCTCGAAAATCGTTAGCTCATCTCTTTACGAACCCGAGAATACTTTTCGCTTTGTTGCATGTAAATTTATGTGAATGCGGAAGTTTAGTTTCTGATCCACCGTGACGTCCAAGTCACTAAATGTGTAAACAATTTCCAAAGGTATGTTGTTGATAAAGTAATTTCTGTGCAGTTGTTGATTCCGGGAAAAATACATCTGTTTGCACTGGTTTATATTTTGCAGCATAAGATTTGAAGAACACCACGAAGTGAGAAAATTCAAATCAAGCTGAAGGAAATTTTGATCAAGATAACTATCAAAAGTAAAAAATAGTTTAACGTCATTAGCATATAATAAAATGTTGCAGAATTTCAAAACCGAAGAAAGATCATTTATTAAAATAAGAAAATGTAAAGCACACCAGAATAAACACTAAATTCACTGGATGAACTATTGTTAAAGATAAGTATGATCCAAGCCAACAGAGTAAAATTTTCGAAAAACTGGATGCTTTAAGTTTTAGCAATAAGAGAATGTGATTAACAGTATCGAAGGCCTTGGTGAAATCGGTAAACTTAACGTCTGTTTGTTTACCATCGGATAATTCATGAATGGTGTGGGATGTAAATTTTAAGAGATCCGTTGAGACAAAACGATTAGTCATGAAACCGTGTTGAAAAGGTGTTATAACCATTGAGACTGTATCATAAATTTGACCTGTAATAATTTTTTTAAAAAGTTTTGGTAACACGCCAAGTTTAGCCATACCTCTGTAATGAGATACATCAGATCTGTTGCCAGATTTGTATAAAGGATTAATGTATGAATTTTTGCAAGCTGTAGAAAAATAGCCCGATAGTAAGGTTTAAAGAACAAGTTTTCATTTATCAAACAAAATTCAAAGAAATTAATTTCATTTAATTTGATAGGATAAACACAGTATATACAGATGAAGAATAAATTGACTTAAAAGATTCAGCAAATATTTTTCAAATTTCAGATTTATCCGACGCTTCAGAATCATTAAACTTTATGCTAGCCGGGATCGAATTCGACTTACGCTTAGAATTAACAGATTTATAAAATAATTTCGGTTCAGATTTCAGTTTACGATTCATGTATGCAATATATGTACAGTAGCAACTCCGACTCAGCAGTAGCAACTCCGACTCAGCCAGGTCTTTTGAAAGTTAGAAATAGGCATGATTTAACGGTTGAAGCTGAACGGAGTTCCCACGCGAACCATGGCGGTTTTAAAATGAAACTTGAGAGTTTGTACTTAGGAACACTTTGGTCAAAAATAAATTATATATTGAGATTAAAATTTGCAACTATAGTTTCAAGCTCCACATGTGAACAATTCGCATTAAGCGGAACAAAAATAGACCAATCAACTTCTTGAAGAAGACACTCTATTTTATAGAAATCAGCTTTTTTAAAAGAATATTTACAATTGTTGGTCGCATGAGAAATAATAATAGTTGGGGCAAGGCGATCTTGTAAGTTAATTAATAAGGCTGGGTGAAATTTGTCCAATGGCTGAGTGATTACATCTGTTTGATTGATGAAATCAGATGGATTATCGACAAAAACCAGATCAATAATTCGATCACTGCAATTGTTTATAACATTTGCTTGATGAAGAGGTAATTCAGTAATATTTTCAATAAAGTCAGCAGTCACAGTCGAAGTGCAGAAAGCTAGTACCTGAATTGAATCGAAAGATCTATCCCAACAAACAATGGGGAGATTGAAAGCACCTAAGACAACCAGCGAATCGGAAGAAATTAACTCATTGTAAATAACTTCAAAAAGTCTAAGATGTTTAGTATATAGCGAAATATCAAAATTAAGAGGAATGTAAGAACAAGTTACATAAGTAAACTTTGAAACTAGTTTCATTGCAAAGCATAAAACTCACAAGCAACATCGGTTTCCAAATCCACTTCGCCAGCCAGGAAGGACTGATGAACTGCGATCAAGACACCACCACCTTTTTCTCCATACGGTAATTTCTTTAAATTTGATAATAATTGCGCAGGATTTCAGAATTCAGAATTTGAAGACGAAGCCATGTGTCAGTAAAAGCAATAACATGATTATTATAGTGAAAACGGTTGGCGTATAATTCAGAGAATTTGGTATAGAGACCACGAACGTTTCGGTAAACGATTGAGAACAAAGGTGTTTTATGATCATTATTGCATCGATAATTTTCAGCAATTTTCGGTATTGGTTTTTTGAAGCCACATCATGAGGTGATAAATGGCCCACAGCTCTTACAGGCGTCCTCTCTTTAAAACTGAACTCACGAACCAGTACGTTTGCAGGCCATTTGTCTTTATTGATTAAGATGTCAAACAAATCAGTTCCGTTTGGGAGAAAATATTTTTCTTTCATATGAAAAATTAAATTTAGTAACAGTTATGTCGTATATATTAAGTTTCAGTTGATACTCGATATAAAAGTTTATATCATCAACCCCAACGTCGGAATTATGTCTCGATAAAAATACAAATTTCCTGTGAATTGCTTTGTTCAAAACAGGAACGCTAGCACCAGGCAAAACGACAGCATGAACGACAGGTTCGGTAACAGAAACAACAACTGCTTCAACGCTATGGTACCACAGTCGTGCCTAAAAACCCCCAAAACAATCCCTAATCAATTGACCTGAAACTACTTAGAGTAATCTACAAACCTAGTAATATCCCTGCTATCAATGATCGCTTTGTTCGATAAATCCTTAAAAAAGTACTGCCCCAAGGTCGCATATATACGTTTAGCGAGATCTGGGCAAAGACAGAGATAGTGAAGAATGGTTTCCTCTTCCTATTCGCTGTGAAAACTTCCTGTATGAAAAACCAAGCCTCGAGGCATGTCCACCGATGCGACAGTGCTCGGTGGGAATCCCAACCAGTATTCTAATAAGTCCCCTGCCTAGTGTAATGAGGTTTTTTGTAGGCTTGTGGTCAACGATCGGGAACAGTTGTTTTGAGATCGCACAAGTGCACTCCTCCTCCCATCGTCTGTTGGCCGGGTCACAGATTAGCTTGCAAAATGACAGAAGAATAACCCAGTGAATTGCTGTATTCGTTGATGTAAAGGTCATACGTGGCCTGGCTAGATCGTCCTCCCTATAGCTATCTGAGATATTACAGGGTACTGGGACCCACATTCCCCATTTCGTTGAGATATGAGCGGCATACTTCGACAACTTTTGAGCTGGCCGATACGCTGAATAAGAATTTTATTGTCGCCTGACTTCCAGTGGAAATATATATAAAAATAAAATATCTGGCAGTATTTGATTACACTGATTAAGAGACCGAACTTCTTGTCACTTACCTCCGCCTACAGTGTTCAGGTGGGCGAAAGTGAATGGTAAAATCCAGACTATTGGAGAAGAATGCACCTCCACCCTACCATCCAGTTTTGAGCCATCCGTATAAAAATGTATCATATATTCGGACCTCATCTAACTTCCACTCCAGTCTTGTAGGGATTATGGTAAGAAATTTGAAGTCAAAGAATGGCATAGAGAGAAAGTAGTTAATGTTATTTGGTATATGTATAAGTTGACCTTGAATACTTTTGTGCCCAAAGTTTACAAGAGTCCATGATTTGGACGCATTGAGCCTTATACCGGCCGAAAAAGCCATCAAGCTTCTATATAAATCGACGGGAGGTATTCTCAGCATGCTGGAAACAGCTTTAGAAGGCAGTCTTTGAATTTTTTCTAGCGTGTTTCAGTGCATCGTCTTTCCCAGCTTAGTTCACCAAACCATGAACCAATACAACAGAATGGGTCGAATGACCAAAACATAGAGCCGTTGCACAATTTTGGGTTCATAACCCAAAGTGTCTTAGAGACTTTCTTTCATGAGTGAAGTGCAGATGAGACTTTTTCTCCCTCGCAGATGTCTTTGATTTCCAGCTTAGTTTTCCTTCCAGAAAGATGCCTAGATAGGTGACTTCATCCTTCAGGTGAAGTGGAACACCGTTTAAAATAGGTACGATGAAGGTGGGGACGAATTGTGTGTTTGGCCAGGTTATGGAGCTTGCGATATTGCTTCCTCAGCGAAATTATTTCTGGCCTTGGTCCTAATCCTACTAGCAGGACAGGACTCCTTAGAGGATCGTTTAAAAACACTCTAATGCATCTCATCCAAGTACCCGACGTTCAAAATCAGCGCCGGGTTGATGGTTGGCATGGAGAATTCAAGGGCCTGTTTACACTTGATCCTGCTAGTGCGTCTTCAATTGTAAACTCGATATCAATATGGTCCGACAATGAGTGTTCTTTCGAAATTCGCAAGTCATTGACCATACTAGAACGTGCTTGTTCACAAGTCAGATGGCGAGGACTTTCCGCCTATTGCTAGTAATAAAGGTAAACTCACTACCGACATAGCAAATGTATATGTTGAAACTGAGAATGTATTCATAAAGTGACTCACCCGTTGTGTTGCTGGCCGAGCTGGCCCAGACCGAATGGCGCGAGTTACCAATGATAAATGGTAGCTTACAACTGGCATTCGCTGGAGTCTCGATACTATCACTTGAAATGTAGGTGGAGCAGAGCCAGATAGATCTGCTGCCCTTTTTCATTGTCACCTCCACGTTGTCACTGTCGCTGAAATTGGACAAGATAAGGCGTTAAAGTTCTTTCTGATCGGAATATACGACCGGGGCTTACCTGCGCTTGCACAGTGGAGTGCCCTAGTGCTGAAGTCCAGTATAGAGTCGACCGACCTTTGGCAATATAAACGGCTTACGGGGGTTTCGAGCCGGCGTGGGTTTTTTAGGGATTGTGTTGCAGTGCCCTTTACTCCCCGTGGGTTTTTTCTCTGAGCTTAGCGCCTAAGCCGAAGTTTCTCAGCGGAAGACTTTTGATGACCAATGCCGAGAGCGAGGTTTACCTCTATCCGAAACGGACATTATATAGTTCATAGCATCCGGGTCGTACGGACACCTTTCATGGAGTTCGCTGCTCAGCCACCAAGAAGAATTGCGAAAAGGACTGGTCAATCAAAGCAGAGCTCAATGCCGACCAAGTCCAACATACTACCCCAACGTGGTCCGATATCGAGGAGGCGGCGTTAGAATACAGTCTCAGATTTGAGTACCCTCGATGCAGAAATTGATCTATTCATGTATATCTGGTTATCTATCTGTGTATCTGGTTGTCTATCCGTGTCCTTCAGTTTTTCATATGTCGAGCTGAAAATTTTACATGAAATTACATTACAAAAACCGATTTCAAAATAAGTTCTTCATCTTCTTTATTCGTGTAAAAGCATATTTGAATAAAAGCATATTGAATTGAAAAATTCACTACTTTTTTCGGAATATTTAGAGCGACGAAATTTCATATGGGAACTTGGTGAATGGTGTAGAAACTTCGATGCACGCCGAATATATTATTTGACTATTTTGATTCCAACTCTGTCAATTCTGTTATTCCGCGTTATTCTTCGCAGTATTTTTCTTTCGAACTAATCGGAGTCGCTATTCACAAGCGTTAACTGCATATACTAGGTGGGGTGAAAAGTAACCTCCTTGACCGCCAGAATTCGCTGCAATCGCAAAAAAGATTATGGTGCCTTATAGTCCATTAGTTTTGTTTTGACAGCTGATGTTTGTTCATGTGTTTGACATCATTTATTTCGTTCCAACGAGGTTACTTTTCACCCCACCTAAAAAGTTTGCAGCGATAATAGAAAAAATATCCAATTCTCTACGCTTACAACAAACTTTTTCTTTTCTGATAAAACAAAATCAACAAACTACAGAAACAACAGCAAGAACAATAAAGAAAAAAAAAAAACAGAGAGATGAAAGCAAGAAAGAACTACTATATTATACCGGAAGCTAGTGATTTGAAATACTTATGTATTCCTTTTCATAGAAGACGGACATGGCGAAAGCATATAGAAGCAAAAAGAACACAAATGCAACTAAATGTGCTGAAATTAGAGTGGCTTCTTAATTAACACTCCAGATTGAACATTTAACATAAAGTAATTCCAAAAAAAGTTATGGCAAAAATTAAGAACACGAGCCAGAGGCACAAACAAAAAATATGGACTATATAGGAAAAAATGAGAGAAAACCAGAAATGTAGCAGAATAGTATCTTCGGCATGCACCGAAACTTCTATACCTATAACCGACTACTTAAATACCCTTCCATATTTGCATTTGGACGATAGTCTTTAAGTCAACTACTTTGGTTGCCAATTTTAGTGAAAAGTTCGTTGCTCAACTCTTTTAAAATTACAAATATTCGATTAAAATGGTGAAAAGTGGGCGAATCACGCCCAGTTTTGGACCAAATATTTATATCATTGATTGGCATAAATGTGCCAAATTTATGGCCATTAAAGTGTCAAAATAGTCACAAAAACACACATCGATGTAGTGGAGGAACCCGAAAAAATGGTCCGATCAAAAAACACTTTAAACTTGCGGATGGGGCACATATATAGAGTCTGTGTGCCAAATCTCAACACCTACTATCTAGCTTTTGCGTATTGATTTCTTTATCAATGCTGATCAAGAATATATATACTTTATATGGTCTCCGGTCACTCATTCTGAGTGTTACAAAGAGACACACGAACTTAATATACCCTTGGTGAAGGGTGTAAAATCCAAAATTATCAATTTTTGTCGCTCGGACCTTGTTTACCCTAGAGACCCATTTCCACGATTTCATATATGTGCCTACTGACAGGATAGGTCTATGCTGGGACCCAGAGGATCAAAATTTATACTGAGATCAAATCAAAAAAAAAAAAAAAAATATTTTCCTCATGTTTCGAAATGAATGTAGAACTGTTTATTTATTTATTTATTTTAACGACTACACATAATTTAACAGTCGCGAAGCCGATGTTACGTAGTGTCCAAGTGTTATGATCCTAAGAACCGGCCCATGCAAAATAGAAATGAATGCAGAAGTACTGTTGGCTACTAACCGTCAACGCGCCAATCAATTTGTTTCGAAATTGTGGGCAATTTCTAAAAAATAGTTCTAACATATGAACACAAAAATATTTTTTTTTTTTGGCGACAATTTCTTACAATCAATTTTTTCATCCTCTGGGTCGCAGGATAGACCTATCCCGTAAGTAGAGATATATTTGAAATAGTGCGAGCAATACCATTCGTTTGAATACCATATTATGTATGTACGTACCTGGTATCAACACCTGGGTCTCGAGGGTAAACGTGGTCCGAGCGACAAAAATTGATAACACAGTGATACAAAATGCACAAAAGTTGAAATAGCTGGGAAGTGATATAGTGGAGGTTGTAGGTATGGTCGAGTAAAATAAAACTGCATACTTAGAATTTGGCGGACACCCTCAAAATCTGGACTTATGGTCAAAAAACCGGTTTTGGGTATCTTATCGCACTTATGAGCC
>JAWNPW010000378.1:2812-13366 GCA_035078745.1 Diastata ussurica
CCAAGTCATTTTTGGAAAGGTGTTGACATTTTTTGAAAGGTGTACTATTGATTCTTATACCTAATAAAACCGGCAAAAACGCGGCTTCAATTGTTGGTATAGCGCAACAATTTCATTACTTTCATTTAATAAGCCACGGTTTCCGCGATATTAAGTGTTTTCAGATTTTACTAAATAACATGAATCCTGTAGCTTAATAAAAAAAATGATAACAGATAACAGATTCGGAATCAGCGTACCCGAATTTCCAAAAAATATGTGTTAAAAATACGATCGGCTAAAATAAAACTTATTCGACGTGCCATCAATTTAAAACGGGATTTGGTGAGTTGATTAGTTATGCGAATGAATAATAGTTGTCAACACCTTACGAAGAATGCCTTGCAAATGAAATGCAAATAAAAAATAGCGAAGTTATTTGAATTTTTAACGAAAACCGCTAAAAAATTGCACTAAAATGACAAAAATTCTCGTTAGGACGATTTTCCAAAAAAACAAATGATGCAAAACCGAAGACCTTTCGAGTGAGCTTTGTTTCTGTTCATTTGTGTGAAGAAATAGAGCGAAGCAAATATGTTATACACACAAAACCAGATTTTTAGACGCTTTTTGTAAAAGGTTGAGCATTCGAACGGTTATCGACAAAGCCGAAATATTTTGTGAATCATCAATGAAATAGACCAAAGTACATTTTGAGAAGAGTACACCATCCCGATTTTTTGTTGTATGGAAATTGAGGCACTCTAATGTATATAAGTGCTGAAGGTGACCACATTTCTTTTTGAGCTTTTCAATAAATTTTCAATTAAACATACGTACAGACTGAAGTTAGTTCAGAAATGTTTTATCGCTTTAGAAGGGAAGGCTGTGTAATGAACCAGAAACCATTCTGACCCCATTAAAGATGCTTTATAGGGAAATTGAGACTCATTTTCTAGCCACAGCAAACCACTCTTAACAGTGGTGATACTGCCAGGGGTCTCTGGCCTAACTACTACCTCCACAGAACCAGTGACTTAACGACCAGTAAGTAATTGTCTCACTGCTATAATAATGGAATACTGGGCCCTATGAAAGCCTGCCCAAAGATCAAATATCACTTTCAACATTGTAGAAGGTGCAAAGAACTGTACTGCAAACCGTCGGACACTTTATTTGCCGATGCCCTGCTCTGGCCATATAACGCACAAAATTGCAAGAGTGTTAATAATTTATCCACATTATCCAATTATAAATACACGGGATAGTTGTATCAATTTTCTACCGCTTACGAATCGGGTACACGCGGAAATTTGAATTTAACATTCCAATAATGTACTTATTGTAAATTCTTCTCAGTACCTAGTTTTTATATTATGCGCCTCTAATTCAGAAGGTTGCTTGTTCAACACTCAATGTAGTCATAAAATTATAAATATACTCGTTCCCTATATCAATACATTTTCAAGGATCGATACACATAACTCGTATATGCATTAATCTCACTATTAATATTATTATTCATTTAAATACTGAACATACTAGTACTAGTTTTAAATGCTGATCAGTTGCTATTTCTAAAATTAGTTCTATAAGTTTTTGAAATTATTTTCTTCATCTACGTTTGACTAAAACTGAATATCTGCCAATTTTTTTGAATGATTCAATAATTATTTCAGTATTTCTTTTATAATTCATCAACTTCATCTCAGAGAACAAAAACAAGAAATTTTAACAAAATTGTTAGCAAATCAAGAAATACTTCAGATCACTTCACGTGGGATTGATTTTATGAGTGTTCTAGTTAGTTAGTTATTATTTATTAATTATAATATTTATATTGTAATATATAAATATATAATATAATATCAATATTGTAATTAATATAGACAGAAGAGCTCTAGCTGCTTTATCTACCGACTCTTGAAGGAAATGTTGATTGGAAAGTAACATTTTTTTTTACATCAACGATTAAAGACTAAAGCGTTCGACTTAATCATGAGTTGAATACGAGACTGCAGTATAAAAGGCATATTTACCACTTAACCGAAGGCATCTATTTATGGTTCTTATAAAAATGGAATATTGTCTTCGAAAAAATATTTTTTTGAATGAAAAATTTAATCAAACCTACGTACTGTTAATTTAGAAAATAATAATAAATTATCTTCATGGGGTCACATAAAAAATGCCTGATAGAGATAAAATGCTTGTATTGTATGTTGTAAAAAAAAATATAAATCATAAATATAATTTTTTTTTGTATTTTTAATGGAATCAGTGCACACATATTTCACCATCCTTTATTAATTGTTTTAAAATACACTTTATAAACATGTTGAACTGAGAAGTCTGTAATTAATGATTTTCAGATGGGGTCGTGGACATCCCGAGGAGTATACTGATGCCATGAATCTTGGAGAAGAACGTTTTGATTCGATCGATTCAGATAAAAAGCCGCGCGCAGGACAAATTTTGTGGATACGTGGACTCACTCGTCTGCAAACGCAAGTAAGTACAAGTTTACAAAAGGAAACAGTTTAAGTTTAAAAAAAGTAGTATTAAAAGTATATTTTTTGATTTGAAACTTTTTTATTTACTTATTTATTTAAATATTTTTTTTTTTCAAATTCATAAGTTTTATTTTGATTTTTACATAACTTGAAAAAAAAAACACTTAAAATACAAATATCAGGCATTTTCCGAGACTAATTGTGGAATGGAATAGTAGTAGTAAAAAATGAATTCATTAAAATTAAGTTCATCAAAATTTATACCACGTAGAACACGAAATTCTGTGAAATTCATGCCATTCCACTAAAATGTGAACCTAGGAACATGCCTGCATATCAAATATGTCTTAATCATTTTGTAGGAGCGCCACATTAATTGGCAATTCATTTATTTTGCGAAATCTATATTATCGCCGACCCACTCGCCCCTGATTGGCTAAATGTAATTATTCTTATGAAAGTTCAGTTTTTACCTATATGCAAGCTTAACTCGTTTCGTATCATATGCGGTCTTTCAACCGTAATCGTAAGAAGATCTCTCTTCATTTTCCGTTATTCGGTAAGTGCTTTCAATCCAAACCTGTAAGAACTCCATTTGATTTGAATAATTTGCATGTCAATTCGTCCGTTTCAATGATAGTCAAGCGTATATTTTCATTGAAATCGATTCCATTTCGGCTAATTCTTGATCGTATTCAATGTTAGGTTATACAGGCAGGTTAACAATGAACCAAATAACGCACAAAAGTTAAAAAAAAAAAAAAAAGAGAGAAGATGAGAATTCTTTTTATTTTGTTTATTTTATGGGACTTTTCCAATACAAGCATTGGAAGTTTACTATTTATATCTGTTATGGTATATAAAGGAAAAAATGTGTAAAAATATGAAAAAAAGCTGATTGCTCCAAATTTTGAAGTCTTCAGAACAAGGAAAATTTTATAAAAATAAGCAGTACTAAACAATAATAGTGCGTTTATTTTCGGAACATCAAATTTCATGTTTCGTGAATTCGTTTTGTTTAACTATTTCCTTCCATTCTCAGTTTTGGAACATGCCTGATAGTACGAAAGTAATATGTTTCCTCAAATATGATTCTCAATCACTGAAACGGGCGTCAACAATAACAAAATTAAGAACTTTTTTGTTTGTACGATATTCTATTTTAGCTGTTATTGCTTTTGAACACTGGTTTCAAATAATTCAACAATTTTATGTATCTATGAACACTCCCATAAGTACAAAAATCATTGGAAAATTTTAAAAAGTGTCTTTAGTATTTACCTTCATAAATTTATTTGAAATTTTTTTGTTTTTAGTTCTTATATATATTTTCTTTTTTTTCCTTCATAAACACACGTATGTATACATGAATATATATATAAAAGATATATGTATATATATTTATATATATGAATAATTTGAAAGAAATGGTATGCAGTTAAAGAAGTACAGGCGTGGCAGTTATGTTGACAAATAAAGAAGCATAATTTACATATTTAGGCGACATAAATGTTGGTTAAGATTTTATAATTCTTAAGCCCGTTTTCTCAGCTCACCTAAAATAAGTTCACTTTAGCACTTTTTCGTTTTCTCATTTCAATTTTACTTCACTGAGTCGATACTAATACCGAGAGGATAAACCTTCATTTGAAATTTATAACACGAGTAAGACTTTGCAGAGTAGCCAAAGAGCTGTTTGTAAAGTCGACAACATTTAAAAAAAAAAATCAGTTATAGTTCCAGTTATACTATTTTAATAACTATTTGCCATATTAATTTGTGTTTGTAAATGCGTTGAAACACGTCAATGCAATAGAAAACATGTACAAAAGTGCTGAATATGATAACAATAATATTTCAGAAGCGGCCGAACTATTTGATCAAATACAAGTAGTTGCTGGCCAATTTTTCTCCTTTTTTTTTTTTTTTTTTTTATTGGTAGAGTAACATACATGTTAGTTTAGAAAAAAAAAGTAAAAATGAACCCAAATTGACTTTACCGAGGGGATTAATTTATCTACCTGAGAACTAAAGTGAATTTTGAAGGTGAGTTGAGCAAAAGGGCTTTAACTTTTAACTTCTCTCAGTTATTGGACCGAGTCCATCCAACACATTTCCAGACTTCTTTGCGTGCAAAAACAATTCGAAACAACAACATTTCAATTCAAAAAATCGACTTGTTTTCCATGCGTTGATAATCTCTCGGGATTTCTCGGATTAATTGGTCATGACTGTGTTATGTTTCTAGAGATATACTTTTCAGTATGGCACTACAAATTGTAATTAGTGAAGCAATGCAATAATTTTAAAGCATAAATGGTATTGAGTATTGCTGTAAAATTTTGAAACGAAAAATGAAAAAAAATTATACTTGAAAAACTTTGGCCCATAAGGGCTTATTGCCAATTTGTATACACACGTCATTATTAACGTTTGCTACATGCTATATACTTGTAAAATAAAATAAAATCTATTAATTTTCACTATTCTAGTCTTCTAATCTTCTAATTATTTTAAATATGTTGTATAGTGTTTGTCTAAGCTGAATCGTCTATCAATTCACTTGACTTTTTTTCCACTCTAAATCACTTTCTCTAATAATACGCTTTTTTCTCTCTCTATTTCTCTCTTCAGTTAAACTTTTTCTACTTAACTGTAGTGTAGCGTGAAGTGTTTCGCTTAAAAACGTTTGTAGTATTGTGATTTTGTACTATTTTTTATTTTAATATTTTCAGTAAATAGAAAGTGTTGATTGTTGCTATTGAATTATTGTATTTCTGTTTTTATGAAACTTGAAACTTATAATGAAAAAACTAAACGCTCGTTTCTGCAGAGCTATGGAAATTAACTTATCTTATTTTATAAAAGTTAAATTTGAACTACTTGGTAAAGCCTTTGATAACGCAAATAACATATTTTGAAATGTTTTCTCACTCAAAGCAATCCAGTTGTTACTACAGCAAGAAAATTTATTTTAAAACAATTTGTTTTGTTTTTTTTTTTAATTATTTATTTTCATTTAAACTTGCCTACGATTTAGGTGCTTTTTTTTAATATTGTAATGATTTATTTTGATTTTGTTAGTATAATATTTAACTGACTTTTACCATTCATTTGTGGGGGCTGCACTGTGTGGCGAGTAAAATATCATTACATTCCTTTCAAATTTTTACATTGTAGATATTAATGTGAACGTGAATACTAAGATGTCAAGAATAACAGAATAACTTTTGAACTAAAGCACAGCTACATAAAGATACACGAAATGAAAAAAATCTTGCTATTTTTTTATTGGATCGACAATGGAGCATAAGTTTTAGGCAAATGAAGGGGTTTTCAATAGGGACATAACAACGTAGAAAGCAAAAATATTTTCTCGTCACAAAATAACTCTTACAGTTAAAGTCCGATCGAAAAGGACCTGTATTTATAGTCACTTAACATGCTCAAAGTAGATTTTAACTTCAAAAATATTACTTCATAATAGTAAAATTATATCCCTTGAAAAGTTTCTTGAATTAGGTCTCTTTCCGCTTGTGAGTAAAATATAACACGCATAACTCAAACGGTTGGAGAACACCCTTGTAACACAATATGATGTTCGTGGGAACTATTTATTTTTTTATTTATGCGCAATATTGGAACGCTAAAAAATCTAAAATTTTATCGGTTCGTTTTTCAAATAGATTAAAAAACTACGAATGTCAATTATACATATAGTATTAATAATAATAAAAAAAATATATACTTCTTTAAAAACACAGTCAGCTTTTACTCAAAATGATTCGTTATCCACAAAACTCAATGCCATTTTGCGTAATTTTTTTTTGTGTGCATTTGCAGTACACAATTCTATTGCGACAATTATGTCGATTACTGTGATTTGAACATACATAAACTGCCAAATTTATTATTAATCATTCAAGTTAAACACTTTGTTCCATTTGCAAGGGCTGTTTACTTTATGCAAGTGGTTCGCTCTTTCGAGGATGACATTTAGTACAAATAAAATTAAATTCTATAAATTAAATAACATTATATTTTTACTAAATAAAAAAATATATCACAAACTTGAAAAATAATGTGTAATATAAGATTTGCTTTGAGGGCGACTTTTGCACTTTCTGTAATGCAAGAATATTCGAAAAATTGCTGGCGTCCCTTTTATTGCCTTGTTAAATTCTATAGAGTGTTCAATGCAAAAAGTATGTTCACTGTTTTTTTACACCACTCACCATATTAAGGGCCAATATTACCAAACATGAAATTTTTAAAATAATTTTAAAAAATTTTTAAAAGGCCTCTGCAGTCCATTTACATTCTTTAACAACCCTGTGTTAGACGTTCTTAAAACAGCTGTTTGTAAGAATTGAAAGCACTAATATAGATAAAAACAAGTGCGTTTACGCAAGGTATAGAATAAATTAAGCAAAATGAGAAATTATGGAGTCAGAGGACAGCCATACAGAGTACAAAACAATCATTAGAATGCTTATTCATGTGCTAACAACCCTGACAGTGCACGATGCTGCCATATTATTCTATAAACGATTGGATATAGAAAATGATATTTGTTTATTTTTAATTTTACTTTATTTTCAAAATTTTTTAAATTATGTTTGTTAATATTGACCCTAAGTTTGTGCATCTATTTGTAACATCTAGAAGGAGTGAACAGATACCATATAAAATATATATTTTCTTGATCAGCATTGAAAGAGAAATCGGTCTGGCCGTGTCCGTCCGTCCTTCTGAGCAAAATCCTAGATAGTTGGTAGTTGAGATAATCGAACCAAATTTGGCATACAGACTCTGTATATATGCGCTGCACATGTAAAATTACACAGAGCGGTCTTGGTTGCTCGACTGCTTAACGTCAACTGACGTCCTCTGTGTTGACAAAATTTATCTCACTGTGCTTTGCGTTCTACAACGCGGTAAATAGGTTCCTAAAAGTGCCGCGTTGTATAAGGTTTGTAAATTCAAATTAAGGGGGGGTAATGTTATGAAAAAAAAAAAAAAATTGGAAACTGCGTTGTAGCAAAAATGCGTTGTACAAACCCGCGTTGTACTTTCGACTATTTTATAATGATTTTCAAAATTTTTCGGATTTGTCGATAACCGTTCGTGAGCTGTACAAAAAATCATAAAAAAATTTCATTTAAATGACAAAAACTCTCGTTAAGAACGAATTTCAAAAAAAAAAAAAAAAACAAAACAAATGATGCAACACCAAAGACCTTTGGAGTGAGCTTCCAAACAAAATCTTGTTTATAGATGCTTTTTGTAAACGGTCCACCTCACGAATGGGTATCGATAAAGCCGAAATATTTTTGGAATCATCATAAAATAGATCAAAGTACATTTTGAGAAGGGTACACCAGCAACTTTTTTCCGTGAGGCACTCTAATGCACATGTGTATAGAAAACTCGAAAATGCTCGATACTGCTATGTATAAATCCAACGAAATATAATAGAAAGTATAGGATTTTATGCTGTTCATAAAATGAACAATGCTTCAATGATATGTTTGAAAAAATCTATTGTGCATTGCGGCTTTATTGCTCCCAAAGCCTTTAGATCCGAAAAGTAAAATTTTTGTTTCACAAAACATTCCTCCACTTCTTCGACCAATCAACGTTCTATTTGGCAATCGCTTATCTTCTTAACAAAATGTTTTTTTTAGTAATCGAACTTTACGCGAAATTTTGACGAAATGATTTGCTTGAATAAGCAGTCTATTTCTAATCAAACCACTAACATGAAGGTTTAGGTCGCTCCTGATCTGCTTGAAGATCATAAATATATTATTTCCAACTAATTTATCTGAGCGATTATCTGTTCTTGATTTATTTTACACTTTTTGATTCAACTTTTTGCAACTTTTGTCAAAAATTTCGTAGCTCGTCAGAACAATTACCATATTGGTCAAAATTTTAATGCAAAATCTTTTAGAAATTTACTTAGGATATAGCATTAAATATTATTATTCACGACAGACGAATTAAATTTAGATGGATGCTGTTAGTTGTAAAAAAAAAACAATTTTCTGAGTATATATGACTTTAAAATTTAACTTCTTAAAATAAACGTACAGTAATAGATTTTTATACCCTTCAAAGCGGGTATATTAAGAGACACTATAAAGAACATCGACATTATTTAGTGTAGAATGGCCGTAGTTCCAAATCATGGGCATTAGATGATGACTTTTCCACGACTTTTTCATTTTTCGTTAACTTCGGCTTGTTTGGGAACATAAAAATAAGCTAAAACGAAAACTTTCGTATTTTTTCTTTCTAAACTGATCAAAGTGTAATAACTTTCGATAAGAAAATCTTTTTAATTAATTAAAACAGAAAAAGATGATAAAAAATATTTTATTTGCAAAAACTAGGATGCCAACTTATTCTCTTCGCCGAAAAAGAATTGCCCCTTTAGAAATAATTAAATTCCAGATTTAAATTGTTAATAAAACCTTAATGTAAATATACAACCAAATTAGTGAAATTAGAATAATGTTAAATATGATATCAAAAGTTCATAATTATATTTAATTTTAATAAATACTGTGTGAACTCTACGATTGTCTAAATTAGCAGTCCCCTACGATATATTCCAAATAGTAAAGAAATGTCCAAAAATTACATTTTGGGTTAAAATCAATTATTATTTTTAGTTATTTACTCAATTGCAATCATTTATTAAAGAGAACGCATAAGGATTTTAGTTTGACTATGCTGATGTAAGTACCATCTACTACTGCTGCTTTTTCTCTTTTTTGCAGAGATTTGAAGTTGTACAAATTTTGGTCTAATTGGTCGCTCCATAATAACTACTATTTTTAGAAAAGTATTTGGTTCACGAAGCTATTCCCTCTCTTCTAATAAAACAAATGTTTTTGTGAAAGCAACGATATTTTTTCTATCTTCCTTCATTATTTTGCAAAATCAGCGCTCAATGTATTCTTCTATTTAAAGTCAAGTTTCGTGAAAATTTCACGAGCGAATGAATTCGAATTGAAAATAATTTGAAAAGTAATTTCGAAATGAAACTTCGTGGAATACAAATCAGGCCTGTATAAATTCTTGATCAACATCGAAAGAGAAAACGAATTGCCCATGTCCGTCCGTCCGGACGTCCTTCTGATTGGTGCAAAAACTAGGTACAGTGGACGTTCTATAAAGCGAATCTTATGTTGGACGCCTAATTCATTAAATCAAATAATTCGCTATATTTTACGAAAATTTATAAATCTTCCATTTTCGGGCAAATTATCTTTTGATAAAAGGTTTTCATTAAAGAAAAGAAAAACTTGAACAGATTTACAAAGGTTTGATAAAAAAATCTTCGATTGGCGGCTGTTTTTGTGTAGACTGTAACTTTTCTGTGTAGCAAACTCCTCCAATTCCCTTCAATTCAAAATTTTTAACTGTTCGTTAAATCGAAAATTCGTAATATAGATAACTCGCTATTCTATACGTCCACAGTATGTATGAGTTGAGATATTCGCACCAAATTTAGTACGCAGTCTCTGTATATGTGTCCCATCTGCAAGCTTAAATCGTTTTTGGATCGGACCAGTATACCGCTGTGTGTGTCCATACTCTTCACCGAAGGAGTGATCGGAGACCACATAAAGTATATATAATCTTGATTAGAATCGATAGAGAAATCCGACCGACCGATCGTCTTTCTGACGGTGAGCGAAAACTAGACGGAAGAAGTTGAGACAATCGGACCAACTCTGTATATCTGCCCCATCTGCAAGCTTAAAACGTTTTTGGATCAGGCTATTTTTTCAGGTACCTCAAGTACACCGATGTGTATTTTTTTGAGTTTTTTTAACACTTTCATGGTCATAAATCCTACGAAATACAATATTTTCTTATAATATGTGGCAAATTGATGACAATCAATGATATAAATATTCCGGCCAAAACTGGGCGTGATTTTATTTTAGAAGAGTTGAGCAACGAACTTATTACAAAAATTTTGAACCAAATAATTCGACTTTGATTATCGTCCAAATGCGAATATAGAACGTGAATCAGATTGATT
>JAWNPW010000379.1:0-17089 GCA_035078745.1 Diastata ussurica
TTACGATCACTTGGTAGCACTAATTGAGTGAAAAGGACGGACACAGTCAGTTATTCTTTGCACTGTTTGGTTTGAGTTTTATTATTTAATTTTCTTTATCTTTTAAACTTCACTTCCTTTAATTGAATAAAATGTTTTTTACAGATTTGATACAAATATAATTTTTCGATCAACGAAAGATTGATTGTGAAGTGCGCGTAAGTTTATTTAGGATTAAGTGTATTTTTTATAGATATTAACGCGATTATTCCTTGGTTAATTAAACGTTTTCGCGGAGAGAAGTTAGTTTCGATATAATATATGTTAAGTATGTGAAATAAATTCGTTCAAAATAACTTCTCTATATTCTAAAGCACCAGAAATAAATTGGACTAAGTTTTTCCACTTATCATCATCTACTCCATTTAATTTGTCTATCACTTCGTCTTTATTCAATGTAAACTTTCCAAAATATCTATATCGTATTCCTCTTTATTTGGATTCAAAATAGAACAGTTTATATTTTGAGTAAATCAGATCACAACTTGCGTTGAAGATGTACATTATTCGGGACCTGTCAAAATGTTCCTGTAAATAACGTTTACCAATATTGTGATCTAGATATTTGTATATTCGAGAACTACTTAATGATCATTGCCACATATTTTGTCTACATGTATTTTGCAGACTTTCTATCATTAGAGCGTTCTTCCTTAGCCAATTCTCACCGTTGATATTTGTACTGTCCCGGCTTATATTATATATTTCTCCCAAGTTATTTATTCTTCTTGTCCAGAAAACGTTTTCCTTCAAAGCTTTTTTTTGATAGCTGATTGGGTAATCTGTTTTTCTTATAGTTAAATATTGTTTTATGTACATATTTAAAGTTCAGTTTCAGCACATAGTCTTTTATGACCCCGTTTCTGGCATGAGGCAATAGGTGGGTGTGGTATATGGAAGTTATAATATTGTCTAAATGCAGTACCACTATAATTTTTCTTTTGAATGACTCTATATTAGGCTGCATAGCTGCTCTGCTTACTGCCATTCTGCATTTAGCATTTAGAGATATTTTACCTTTTGAAAGAAAAACATTCCTGGCTCAGTTTTCACTGTTTTACGCTCGAATTTTTTATTCACATATTTTTAAAAACCTTTTTGGGCATTAGTTCTTCTCCTAAATAATTGTTGTGTAACCTATAAATCATTGTCTGTAGTACATCCGTAGTGTAGTATTCTTTGAGTAAGGAACAGTGGGTAAAAAAACCTACTATCCACCATGGCCAAGACCTTCCAATGAAATTATTGAAACCGTGAGGGAGAGTTTTACCAAGGTTCCAAGTATCTCGTATCGCCCGAGCTCAGCAGTTGAAGGACGATCTCCATTTATAGTTTTTCAAAACACAAGAAGATATGCCGCGTCGTATAGAATACGGCAAAACCGTCGGCCGAATGTTGGAAACCACGCTGGACTTTTATGTGCAAGTTTTATTTACCAACGAGCCTCATTTCACTCTCTGTGGGAGTGTTAATGAACAAAGTTGCCTCATATGGGGGACAGAAAATTTTTGGGCCATTGATCGAAATTATTGGGCCATTTTTTTTCAATGAAGGCGAAACAGTCAATGTTAATCGATATCTGTAGTTGTTGGCACATTTTGTGTGTCCACAAATGCGAGAAAAATATAAAATCACAATATCGTCCGCATATGATAAAAGTCTGATGATCATTTCGTCAATGTAAATCCCTCTTAGTAGGTGGTCATGTAGATCGTTCAGGTACAAAGTGAAAAGTAAAGGAGACATTAGACATCCTTATTTAACTCCAGAGAGAGTGTCGAAGTGTTCTTACATAGCTTCTCCTGTCTATATTACCGCACTAGTATTTTTATTAGTTTTGGTTGACACTCCAATTTCATACAGTTTATAAATAAGTAGCTGTCGTGGTACTTTATCAAAAGCTGCAATAAAATCTACGATAAACGCATAATCCTTTCTTTTTTCGTTAAACTTAAGGTGTACAATTGACGTAATTTGTCAATATTATCCACCGTCGAGTACCCTTTTCTAAAGCATGCTTGCTTTTGCTTACTATTTTTATAATGATATTATTTTGAATGTGCATATCTTTCATTAATTTTTCCCATCAATATTTTCGCAATAGAGTTCACAAATGATTTCATTTTCTGCAAAGTTTTTACCGCATTTTTAAAATATTGTGAATATTATGCTCGTTCGCAAAGTTTCTTCCACCTTTGCAGTATTGTGCAGCCTTGAAAAAACTTTTGCTAATTCTTCATGAAAATCCCTGTCAGTGGTCTTGAAGAATTCGTAGGAGATTCTATCTAAACCTGTCGCTTTACCAATTTTAGTATAATTATAATAGCGGGTTATTGGTTTATGTAAGTAAGTAAGTATTTAAGAAGTTTAGCATAATGTATTTTGCACAAGTATTGCAAAGGGTTCAGAAGTTTTTGAAAATAATGTCTGAATCATTTTCATTGTTTGCATAACGTGTTATACATTGTTGATTTACTCAAAGCTGATTGATTTATAATATCGGTAAAATTTGTTAGTTACAAATTCCTTTTTTCTTGTTTCTTCTTTTGTATGTTTTATTTAAGCCTCATATCATAAGTCTGGATCTGGGGAGGTCAACAGTTACGAATTTCATATTTTAAAACTAACTAAAACTAGATTGGAGAGAATTGAGATGATTTTCTCAAAATATGCTCTCCGTGTGCTATTTGTTGAAGGTATGCCTTATATAATGCGATATGTTTACTATTGGGTTTGAAGTCACTGGAGACTAGATAATATTCTCTCTCTACTTTTCATTTACGATATTATATCGGGTCAAATTGATTGTCCACCTTTACTACAACTTCTGAACTTCAATGTACCCTCTCGACCGTTGCGACATTTTAAACTCTTTTATATTAAGTTTCATAAAACTAATTATGCGTGAATTTCTAGCGCTTAATCACTTTTTACTGATATCTCTGATGTTAATATTGTTGATTTCTCTATGTCCAAAGACTGGTTCAAACAAATTTCAAATGAATTGTATATTCTATAGTTAAAAAAATTGTGAATTGTAAAAAAAAAAAAAAAAATTGTAATTTAATGTACCATACATTAAATTACAATTTTTTTTTTAATGTTTAATTTATTTTTATTTATTATTGTCAACCATTGGTTTGTTCTAGTCTGTGAGGTATATATGCCATAGACTCAATAAAGACATTATACATTTCTAAATTTAGCGTGATTGTTTGTCAAGCAAGTTTGGCTGTCAACTGCAATGTCATTCCATTTAATACTATCAATCCATTATTATCACAAAATTCAATTAACTGACTTCCGTTTTTGTTAACTACCATATCCTTTGATCTTCTTTCTACTTTGTAGCTCATATATTGTTATAATCAAATCACCAATCACAACTGAGTTTATGAAGTCATTTCAAAGGAAGCCATATTTCAGAATCTCATACTCATGTTTCCAGTAATTCGTATTAAGGTACAATGGGAATATATTCAAAACGGTGGCCTGCAATCTGATTTGTATGCTATCCATGTTGTCCACACTGCTAAAAGTATGACCGCTTCCCTCCTTTTCTAAGCTCCGTTTTACTCCGTTTAAATCTATCTTGCTTTGTTTTACCCTTGAGCTGTTGAGCTTTTTACCAAAATACAAGTTTCACTTATATCTATTTTATCAATATCTATTTCATTTCTTGCTAATTCTTTTCTTTTAAATTTTTTGAATTATTTTTGTAGAGAAGGTTATCGAAATATAAATCTTCAGTGTGTTTTCGGCTGGTATTCCATTGCACATTAGTATTTTGTTGCTATTGAACGCAATCCATTTGTTTTCTATTTTCATGCCATCATTTCTCACCATTATTTTGCGTGATCTGTCCAGCTCCATTAATTTGATTTTTAATAGCAGTAGCCTCATTTTATTTTGTTGTTTTTGAACACTAAGATCACGTTGGACGTTTCCTGGTGTTTTAAAAGATTTTTTATACAATTTCAGCCATTTCTAGTTTCGCTACTGCTGCGATTTTTGTTTCGCTCATACGAACTCTGCCTTGAGCTGTGTTTCATTTTCCTTCACACAGTTTTTTGATGGTTGTC
Source organism: Diastata ussurica (assembly GCA_035078745.1). Taxonomy (NCBI): domain Eukaryota; kingdom Metazoa; phylum Arthropoda; class Insecta; order Diptera; family Diastatidae; genus Diastata; species Diastata ussurica. The sequence goes on from JAWNPW010000379.1 coordinate 4,122, forward strand.
CTTGGTGATTTTTGTTTAGTCATTCCCTTTACAGCTATGTCATTCTTCTTTCTCTGTTCTATCCATCGTTGGAGTTCAAGCTCCATTTCTCTCTAATGGCTTTGGTTATATATGTCCTGGAACCCATTCGATCGAGTTCGCAGAAATGAAAGATCTAATGAAACTATTGCTCCAACCGGTGTCTAACATGATAAACGAAATAAATATAGAAATAATAAAAATTCCCGCGAGCTTATCCAGAGCTATGCGTATTTTATTTTATTCAAAAATGGAGGTGAGCTACAGTTTGTGGCCGAATTAGAACAGTAAATTTGAGAAAATTTTCTAGGCATTTAGTTTTTACTACTCGTGAAATGTTGCCAGCATATCAACGAGAGGAGACAACCGCAGAGAAAAATATTTCTAAAATGAGAAAAAATTATTTTCTGTCTTACGTGGGATTAGAAGTCATGCTTCTCCAAAGCTCACACTCAGTCTCCCATGCATTAGCACACTGAGCCGCGTTCGACGACAATAACCAACGCAATAACAATGTTCATATTTAAATTGGACTCCAGAAATGGAAACTAAATTAAGAATTATAGCTTGGAATGGAAACGGTTTGAGAAACCAGATTAACGAACTGAAGGTTTTCCTACCAAACAACGATATTGACATTGCATTCATATCCAAAACACACTTCATCTGCTAACAATTAGTTAAAAAAAAAAAGGATACAAAATCTACTTTACTAACCACCATGTTGCTACGGTGGTGCTACGATAATAATCAAACACAACATAAGACATAATGAACTAGTAGCGTACCAATACGAACACATACAATCAACCAACATGGAAATCAACGACATGTTGGAACCGCTCCCTGTATCTGCCGTATATAATTTTTTTATATTCAGTTTTTTTTACACCTGTCTTTTGACAATGAGTAATTTATGTTAAAATGAAAAGTGGAGACAACAACTTTAGATGAGTATTTATTGCTACATTATTTGATTTTGGAGTGAGTCAGGAAAATGAGATCTTTCAATAAATCTACACGGTATGTCCCAAAAATAACCGAACTTTGTATTGAGGTCAAGCTAAATTCAGCGTCATCTATTGCAAATTTGCAGCATTAGAAGCATGGATTCATGCTCTTTCAAACGCAGCTAACTTCATGCAAATCGGATGACAGATGTTAAAGTTACAGCCATTTGAATAAAAGAAAAAGTGTACTAATGGTACAAACACAATGGAGCAAAGAGCAAACTTGAAAAAAAATTCGCTAAGACATACGAATTGATGAATAAAGTTTATGGTGATGATTGTATGAGTCTTATTCAAGTTTATACGTAGTTAACACGATTTAAAATTGGTCGTAAGAATTTAAATGACGACCCAAGGCCCAATCGTCCAGAAGCTAGTAATCATGCTAAATTGGTGGAAAAAATCCGAAAAATCATTAGAACAGATGCTAATTTTACTACGAGAATGTTAGCTGAGGAATTAAATATGAGCAAAAATACTATCTGGAGAATTTTAATTGAAGAATTGGGTAAAAGAAAGGTCTGTGCGCGTTTTGTTCCACATGAATTAACTGCCGACCAAAAAATCGAACGAATTTTTACGAAAAAATTGATTTCTCTCATTGACCACCCTCCGTATTCGCCCAATCTATCACCTTGTAACTATTTTCTATTTCCAAATCTCAAAACCAAGATGAAAGATGCATTATATGATGGTATCCAAACCATTCAAGCAGCCGCAACTGAGCTACTGAAGTTCTTTTGAAATGGCTGTAACTTTAACATCTGTCATCCAATTTACATGAAGTTAGCTGCGTTTGAAAGAGGATGAATCCATGCTTCTATAGCTGCAAATATCAACAATAGATGGCGCTGCATGTTACATGACCTCAATATAAGAGGCGTTTATTTTTGGGACTCACTGTGTATGTACAGAGTCTATAGGCCAAATTAGTTCAATTATCTCAACTCCTTTTCTCTAGTTTTTGCACAAGGTTAGACGGACGCATATGGCTAGAACGATTAGATGCTAATCAAGAATATGTATATTTTATATGGTCTCCGATTACTCGTTCTGAGTGTTGCAAATAGACACACAAACTTAATATACCGTTGGTGAAGGTCTCAAAATATTTTGAGAGTAGTAAAGATAGATTGCATAGCCCAATCAAATTAGACAATAATATGCCAATCAAGTGAAATAATTCAGGAAGTTTATAAAATTACTATACTTGTTCTCTGGATTGAACAGAAAACAAACTAAAAATTTTGATGTAGCATTTTTTAAAAAGTAATTTAAAAAAATAGTTCTCTTCAGATAAGGCAGGTCTTATACAAAATTTTTTTTTCGACGCCTAGGCAAATGGTCACTTGAATGAATCTAACAACCATATTTGAATAATATTATTGGTTCGATGTTACGGACCGAATAAAATGAATAACGCGAGTCTGAACAGGTAAAACTATTATTTACACACGAGAATTAATATTAAAAGCGCATAAATAATATAATGAAAAGACCCAAGAAGTATAGGAAAAGTAATATTGTAGTAAAGTGGTCAAGTGGTCAAGAAATACAGTTCAGAGTTAGTTATTAGTCCCGAATATAATGTTTTTGTGTGCAAAGTGAGTTTAAAAGAATACATGAAATCTGCTAGGTTTATCAATTTTTAATTTCTTATTGAAAACGTCACAGATGCAGGAAAGTTATTCAAACAAAGAGTAATTTGTTTTCCCCAAGTTCCGTCTGAACAAGCTTGAATTTCTGAAGGAACGGATCGGTATGTTTATATCTAATTTTTGCAGAAGCATAGAATATTCTATAATTCCCTGTAAAAGCTTATGATGTATTATGTAACTTAGAAATAATAAAATATATATGTGCCATAGAAGAAATTGTAAATCGTTTAAAAAAAGAAGAATTATTAAAGTGTTCTAATGACTGTCTTGCTTCACATCAGAAGGCACATTGAATTCTAGACATGATCTGTTTTTAAAGATAACGCTTTGCTTATGACCCCTAAGTACGATCCAATCCAATAGAGTAAAATTTTAGGGAATCGGGGTGCATTAAGTTCTAGTAAGAAGAGATTGTGGTAAACAATTTCGAAGGCTTTGAAATCAGTAGAAATAATCTAGAATGGTGTGAGATTTATATTCTAAGAGATTATTGGAGACGGAACGTCAGTCATGAACTCCTGTGGAAAAGTACTTCATACAGTTGCTACAGTATGATTTTTGGATCTCATCTGTTTCATTATATCTGTATGACAATTATTGTTGAATTCTTTCAAATTTGCTCATTTAGCAACATAGTAATTTATATATACTTACAAATGGGTATGCTTTGTGAACCATAAGTGGTGCAAATGAAAGTTTGAAATCTGTACAACCGATTGTTGGATGGCATTTTAGGAAAATTAAATATGGCGGAAATGTATTAACCGTTATTTGAACAAATAATTAAATATTTAGTCGCGGTGTTCTTATTAATTATCATTCTTCGCTATTTAATCAATGATTCCCATATGGCCCTAGGTTATGCAGGCGATAGCAAATAAGCTATAAGAAGCTCACAAGATGATGCACTAAGTAGGAGATGTAACAGTTGATATACTTTTCTCGGGAATGGTGCAACATCGAAGGTCTCTCCCATTCATGTGGATGCATTCTGTTAATATCAATAATCTTTGTACTGACAAAACATTAATCACATTACAGAATGGAACTAAATACCGTGGCATTAACTTTAAGAAGAAGCTTAACCAGTAACTGTACCTCAATACAATTGCTATAAAGGCTACTAGACAAAGAATTGGCGACAAAGTCATAGAATGACACATAGGAATTATTGGTAAATTATATGGTCGGTAATAATCTATCAATCAAGCTGAGATCTGGTGGAGGAAAGTGCGATAGCTAAGACGACCCATGAACTACAAGATTATCGTAATATCATTGGTGCGATTGCGCCGGGGCTCAAACCCACATGGAAACAAGGTCACCACAGAGGGCAATTTAAATAAAGTCGAAGAAGCAAAGGAAGTCCGTCGTTCATCACTTCCAATGAATGCAAGTAAAGGACAAGTTAACTGAGGACAGGTAGCCAAAAATGGTTCACAGATGGCTCTAAAAAATAAGACTGAGTTGATACAGATCACTGTCTTGACAACAAATTCCGCTCTGCAAGGATTTTTTTTTCAAATCCGTTTATATATTTTGATATTTTTATCGATTTGTAAATTAGTACACATACGTACGTTTTCTGTTGGTGTCAATTACTTGAACAGTTTTATTGCCATTTATTTGAATTACCCAAGTTTTGCACCATTGTAATGTTGTGACAGTAGTTATATTAACTAAGAGGCTAGGAGAAACGTGTCATCAGCAAAAGTAGCGATCAGATTGTTGTTCATTGTACGGGTTGTAGTACGTACAGAAGCAGTTCTAGAACACCGCCCTGTGGTACTTCAGCTTCTATTTTTAATATTATAGAACATTCATCATTATGTTTGACGAGGAATTGTCTGTTCCTCAAATAGCTGTTAGTTAGTATGTAGAAGTCGAGTAGAAGTGCTTTTCTTAATTTGTGCTATCGAAGGTCTTGGCCACGTCGAGATAAGTTGAGCAGCAGTTTTTTTTTTTTGTCTATGTGAGAGCTAATTTTATTTATTACCCTATGGACTTGTTGAATAGTTGAATATTTGCGTCTGAAGCCAAACTGGTGATCAGGGATTAGTTTCCTTTCTTCGGGGATAGGCCCATGGCGATCTAGGAAGAGTTTCTCTTTTCGATAAAGCAGGTAGTAAGCTGATGGGTCCGTGTATATAAATCTGGCTGTGAGTTCAAATGGTTCGAGTCTTCTGGTACGTGTAATTTCAGCGGTTGAAAGTTGCCTCCGCGCTGAAATTGCGGATAACATCTTCAATCGTGTCGATTTTCAGTTCGCGATGTACCACTCAGCGTTGTTTATGAAACGAAGGATCTTAGATTGTTGTCATTGCATAATTTTGATGTTCGAAGAGCTCGCTGTACCACAGATTTCTATACCGTATTTCCAGACGGGCTTAATATTTTGTCTTGTAGATCAAAAGTTTGTGGTGCATTGATAGCTTTGAGTCCTTCCTCAATAGCCAGTAATGCTGCCGATACTTGTTTTGGATTTCTTTCTTTTGCGTATAATATAATCTTTCCTGATTAGTTTGGCGCCTATTGTCATGCCAAGATATTTCGCGTTGTATTTGTGTGTTGTTTATTTTTATATTTGGATTGTCATGCCTCCTGTTAGTATATACAACTTGGACTTTTTTGTCGCTATTAACTTGAATACCCCATGTCTGGCAGCTTTTTAAAGTATTTTGTCATATTTTTTAAGGTTTAGTACAGCCACGTTTTTATTTGAATTTGTTGATAGCAGGACTATGTCGTTCGCAAATGTTGCAATCATATTGTCATTTGATGGCTGCGTTGGGATATCTGTCATGTACAAGAGGTACAGCAATTGCCTAGTACACTTCCTTGCGGTAACCCTGGTGCCATTTTTTAAAATTTCGTATCTAACATAAAAGTATCTATCTCTTACGTACCTTTTTAGTAGTAAGTAGAATTCATGTTGAAGTTAGGTTTGCAGCTTGCGGAGAAGGCCAGTATGCCATATATTTTTTTTTTAAATTTCAGTCATTACTTTATTAATTATACGGTGCACTTGCTGAGTAGGAGAGTGGCTTCGTCTAAAGCCAACTTGATGTGAAGGACTATTCTATTCGAAATTTATCAAGTTCAGTGCACTTGATCGAGTTTTTAATTGTTATTGCTGTACCACATTGAGCCCTGTTGTCTGGAGGGTTAGTGTGCTATATCGAGTAGGAATGCATATAAAACTTTTTTTTGTGAAATGCGTCTTGGCGACAAAGGTTATGTCGATGGAGTTGTTCTGCAGGAATGCTTTAAGCTGAAGAATATGTTGGTTGAGTCCATTGCCATTGCAAAATGCCATTTTTATTACATTTTGATCGGCCATCAAATTTGGTGATCAGGAGTGTGATGATATTCATCTTGTTGGGCATTTGGGTCGATAAATCATCATATGCTCGTTTTGGATGTTGTTGAGTTCTAGAAACAACAAAATGATCCTTGTCGGTCATCGCTGATTTATGCAGTTTCGTTCATTGCTTTTAATTATATAAACTAAATTTAAGGTTTTTTTACAAGAATTGTATACGCTTGTGCATGTTTGCAATAAAATCAGATTTCTTTTTTTTTTCAAAGGCAAAAAATGTAATAAAATATATGTGTATGTCAAACTCAAAACGTCAGATTTAGTTAGCGTTGTCATATGACCCAAATAAAAAGTACAACATGACTCCCGGACGATAATGTTGCTCAAAATCTCATCAATTGTTATAGATTTCTTCTTATTTCCGGGACCGCCTTTCAACCTGCAATGAAAGGAGAGTTGTTCTATTGAGTGGCTGTTGATGTTTGGTGAGCCTCAGATGTATTCCAATGCTCCGAGATTGGCAACGGACAAAGCTTCACGATTGGGGGTTTCACCTGTCAATTTTGTGTTTTGAGTGTAACGACGCGAACAAGATTGTCCAATCCAGTATGTAGTTCCACAATTTTAGCTAACGGCCAACGGTTACATGGATAACTTTCGTCTTTGATCAGCACTATGTCAATGATTTTCAAATAAGGATACGGGTTTAACCACTTCGGACGCCGTTGTAAGCACGATAGAAACTCGTTGCTCCATTGCTTCCCAAATTGTTGCACAATGTTTTGACCATGTTTCCAACGCTCGCTGAAATTTAAACGATTCGTTTCAACTGCCGGTAAAGCAAGCAGCTATTAAAAAGTGTCCAGGTGTAAGTATCATCAACTCAACGGTATCGCTAGACACAGGGCACAGCGGTCTCGACCTTGAGCATCTCTCGATTTGGACCAGTATTGAACACCTCGTAAGACAATTTTTTTTCTCCGATTTTTCTTTTCATATGGTATTTGACCAATTTGACTCCTACCTCCCAAAGGTCTCCGAAATGGGGAGGACGAAGGGGGTATGAAATGACAATGAACTTCGCGTTTCGTAAGATTGGACAGATTTTCTTGTTGACGAAATTTCGATAAGGGCGACGATCTGCTTGAAGCTTTCGATCTGCTCAGATAAAATTACTGCCGCAATCACTGTATATGCTACTCCACAGCCCTCTTCTGCCGGTGAATCGATTGAAGGAGGCAATAAATGCGGCCGCAGTAAGATCTCCTACCAACTATAGATGAATTACTTTAGGGTCCAAACAAATAAACCTTTTGATGGACGTACGGTCTCTCCCCTTGGATGGTAAAAAGTTGAAAGGTTCAGCATAGTCGACTCCGGTTGACGCGAAAGGACGAGCAGGGCGGACTCTCTCCGCTGGTGAATTTTCCATGAGCTGTAAGCACGGCTGTGGATTAGTCTTAAAGCAAGTGATGCAAAAATGTGTTGCGGATCGAACTATGTTGTGATCATTCAAAATCAAAAATCTCCTTTGGATATGATTCAAGGTAAGCGCAATTCCAACATGTTTGTGCTTCTGCCAATAGAGAGTCTTCCAGTCTCCCATATCCGTATGAAAGTATGGAGAAGCGATCGAAATGCACTATTATTAGGAAGTGGCTTTTGTGAAGAAAGTGCGCGCCAGTCTTCCGCGAATGCTTCTCTCTGCACCATTCCTATTTTGCAAAGCATGCTTCGATGTAGTGCGTTGGTTCTTAAAAATCCCTTTAAGGGGACAGTTCTCCCTGAACGGCAGTTCTCAGTGATCCGCAGGCAATAGGCGACCATTGGTTGTGTCTGCAACATGAAAAAAAGTTTTAAATTTGATAAATTTCATTATTTGGTGTGGATTTTGGCCATTTGAAAATGGTCGTTGCAAACTCACAATTTTGAAAGCGAGATGAGTTACTTCCACGGCTCGAAATATCAGCGGGATTACTCTCGGGTGTTATGTGCCGCCATTGTTTAGCTGATGCAATACTCTATACTTTATTTATTCTATTGCTAACAAAACTCTTCCATCGGTTCTGGTCACCTCTGATCGAATGCAAAAAAATGGATGAGTCGGTCTACATGACGATATTCGCGCTATCCACCCCAATGCAGAAATTGTACAAGATAAATTTTAATAGTTTCGAAGCCAAAACGGCTAAATACAGCTCAGCTCTAGGCATTGTCAATTCAGTTTTGGTTTGATGTACCTTACGTTTAACAATAAGTAAATTAATGGAAACCTCCAAAACTTCGTCGACTTGTCGGTTGTTGGATGTGAACATCGTTATTGAATCCTTGTGTAGCAGTAACGTGCAAGGATGTCATTGTCATTGTGGCCACTGCCAGTTTGGTGACAGATTGTTTCCGCTGTACTTGAATCAACGTATGATGTTTGCCCCCGCATATACCACAAGTTCGACGACTACTACATTTTGCTGACTAGTGGTTGTAACCAAGACTATTGAAGTTCAACCTGTACTTCTCCACTGCCATCGCCAATTTCCAATTTTCGTTGCGCTTATAACTGTTGCTTGTCGCCCGATTTTGAAGAAGTTACCAGCATAATATATTGCTCATCTAAAAAAGAACACAGAACAGTAAATTATAGAATATTACTTTGTTTTCGCAAACAGTGGTTCCACTCATTGCGCACGGAGTGCGGTAGCTTCTTGACCATGGAATGAACAAATATTTGATTTTGCTCATCAAGATTTTCGCCTAACCTCTTCATAGACATGCAAGTCTGGGTAAAATGCTTTAATGAATTTGCGTTATTTCGAATGACATCCGAATGTTGCTCTAAAACGTCCAAGTGGTGCGTAAGTAGAATTCTTTTATTATCGCATTGGTTGCATAACATGTTTCATGCCTCTTGATACTTTTCCCCGATCAAGCTAATGTGTTAAACGTCTTGAGCAGCATCGTCTTTTAAGCACGACTTTAGATAATGAAACTTGAATGAATTTTTCATTCACGCCGTTAGCTGCGTTTATTGCTTTTAATTATATGAACTAAATTTTAGGTTTTTTTACAATAATTGTATACGGTTGTTCACGTTTGCAATAAAATCAGATTTCTTTTTTTCAAAGGCAAAAATTGTATTAAAATATATGTGTGTGTATGTGTCAAACTAAAAACAACAGATCTAGTTCGCGTTGCCATGTGACCCAAATAAAAAGTACTGCCTGTGCTTCATCAGATGTGGTATGTGGTATTGGCGTATTTGCTTTTACTTGAGCGTAATTAAGGTAAGTGAGGGCTTGTATATTATCTTGCTGGTTTTGTTTATTTAATTGATCGTTTGGTTTTGTCATTTCCTGTTTATTGTGAAGAGCTGAAAATTTTTGGAGATGTGTTATAGAACTCCAGTGAATGATAATGGCACGGATGCACTACGGTTTTTATAGTGCGATCACTGATTTAGCAAAATCGACGTATAAAAACCGAATGTCGCCATGCATGGGGCATTATGTGGGCGATTTAAATGCTGCCGTGCATGCAGATGAACTTGTCATGTTATGTCGACGATTACATTGACTCGGTGCACTTTATAGATGGACTTAACATGCGTAATTGGCCGTCGCATTGAAATGATGATCTTGTGGCGTTGGAACAACCGATTAGACGATGTAGCAAGACATTCGAAAACAACAGCTCGGCTATATAATTGGAAAAATCTTGGGCATGTAATGGGATTTGCAGCGTGGTGTTTTTAAGTGTTTACTGGAATTGGTTCGTTTGAAAAGAAATGTATTTGCTGGGGAGATCGCTCCAACGAAGCGAGAAGCTCTTCAGGTACTATTGTCAATTCACGATACGCTTGGCTTCGTTGTTTGTAATGGTTTACTTATATGGTTTATTTAAAAATCGTGCTTCAAGAAATCTGATGCTGGAGTATAAGCAAATAACCGAACAAGTTTTCGAAATGTGGCCCAAATGGCTGAAGTACTTACCAATAATTAGTAAAATAGAAATACCTCGCTGCTATTTGGTCGGCAGACGTTCGCAGGACTGCGAAATTCAACTTCACGTATTTGTCGATGTCGATATTTTAGAACACCCTTGCTGAAGAAGTAGATGAACGCATTGTCGCTGCTATATCTAAAGTCGCGCCAAGTGCACGGTTAATTGGTTCCGAGCAGCGTTTTATTTGATTCGAAGAGGGTTTGACGTGGTTACAAGGAGATCCGCACAAATATTAACAATTTGTAATGTTTCGAGTTGCGGCCATACATGAACTGGCGACCATTAATGAATTGCGGTTGATGCCAACGAAACTGAATGTTGAAGATGTGTCAACGAAATGCAAGTCTGATAAATCATTTTATCAAGAGTGGTTTCAAGGCCCATCGTTCCTCAAAAATGAATCAAAGGAGTGGCCGGTCGTTTCAGTCTTCTTACAGTTGTACTTTCCATAATTGGTATTTCCCTCATCTCCAGATTTTGAAATTCCCCGAGTAATATATCCTCGACTACTTTTACCGATGACCTCTTGTACCATGTCAGTGTCGAGATCTCGATGAATATCTTCGTTCGTTATATATCAATCAGCGTTGATAATTAGTACCCTAGATTTCGATACCTTACTTCTATATAGGCATGATTACCGTTATTTATATAAGTATTTTGTTTAGAAGTAAAGTTTAGACTTTTTGTTCAATAACCAATAAAGCTGTCTAAATCTGTTTTTTATTTCAGTCCTTTTTTGGCAAATAAGTTCTTTCCATATTGATTTAGCAACAATATACATGCCTTGGTATTTTGCTTATGTGTCTATTTTGATGTGTTTATTTTCAGGTTAGCTTAATATTTTATTCAGAATTCAGCCACCTTAACAAGTTTTGATGAAAACCTATTTTGTTGAGTTTCATTAGTAACAATTAAAAATTCACTATGTCAAATTCACTACGTCCAAACCTTTGCTAAAATTCTTAAAGACGGCATCAGACCATCGGTAAATCCAAAAATTTAACAAAGCTTTGAACTCAAGCCAGTTTGTGTTAATCGACCTTTCCTGCATATGCGTCAAATTTTAAGCAATTATCTCATGAAAATCTCAAGGAACACTCGCTAATTTTGTTTTAGGTAATAAAATAAGTCTTTGAATATTTCGGAGCGAGCACCTGCGCAACTTTCGCGCAAAATTCTGCTAAAATTCACCTAACAATAGCTTCCTCTTCTTTTAATTGATCCTCTTCTTTGTGGTTGTATATTTGATGAGCAAGTCGAAAGCATTGCATATATTAAGGCTCTGCCACATAGAATCCACCAAACCGCCTATACTTCAACTGCAACTGACAGCTGAGTTTGAGTACATGAACTTGTTCGGAGAGTGGAACATTGGATACTTCAGGGTCAATGCGACGCACAAAAGTTGATGAAGTTTCAACTTTTGGAGTTCGTTGAGTACTTTGACAACTATGCCGAATGAAAATAAGAATAGTAACAATATTTTTCATAATAAAATGAAGAAATCAATTGATTTGAATGTTTATAAATTGATAATATTAAGCCAAAGTGCTAGAAATTGATTTAGCAATTATTTTATTAATTGTTTGAGGCAAAAAAAAAAAAAAAAGTAAAAACATAAACAACGGAGAAATAAATAAATAAAACAAATATATACCTATATACATATATAGATATATTATATTTTCTACATTTTCGGGAACAAATTGAGTTAAAAAAAAAAGAATAGCCATTGCAAGTGAACAAAAAAAAAAAAAAAAAAGAGATAACATCATTTAAATAAATAGAGAGAAAAGAAAAGAATGAAACTTATTGGGATGCTTAAAAAGAAATAAAACATTTTAGTGGTACTATGCGTTGCTTTGGAACCGACAAAATATACATGTTCAACAACGGAGTGACAGGGTGTTTTATCTAATCTCAACCTCAAGACCAGATAATATTCAATAAATTTGCATAAACGGTGTAAAGATTGTAAAACCTGTACATTGGCATATTTGCTATTAGAATATCTACGTTCGGCTTTACTTAAGTCATAAAGGGCCAGTACCCATAATAACCAATTATCGATCACGCCATCAACGGTATACGAATACATATTCAACGCAACGTTTTATATACATATTTTTATATATATTTTTTGAAGGTTATTTAAAGATCAACCAAAATCCAAAATCTTCATATTTCGAGTCATGTGCTGCCCAAGTATATAACGATATACTTTTATATACAATGAAAAAAAAAAACCAATAAAATTCAAAGAAAAATTTTAACCAAAGAATATTATAATGTTAAATTGGAAATAAATTTAAAGAAAAATTTTTGAATTAAAATTTAAATAAAAATACCAATTACAAGGAAAATATAAGATAAATTAATTATTATTAAGTTTTCGTGAATTTAAATCGAAAAAAAAATTAATTATAAATAAAAAAAAAAAGAAAATTGAAACAAATATAATGTTACATTAGAAATAAACTTAAAGAAACATTTTTTTGAATTGGAATTGAAAAAAAATAAAATTAAAATTATTCAAGAAAACAAAAAAAGAAATTGAACCAAATAGAAAACTATTTAAGTCCAAGTCTAGTAAAATAAAGGCAAGTTTACAATTTAAAACTTATTTTTGAATGAAGAGTAATTCTCCTCCATTAAAATTTTCAATTTAAGTTATTTGAAACTAATATACAAAAAAAAAAAAAAACAATGCGAGCCAGTCCGAGGACTCGCGAACGTTGATGTGATAACATGCAGTAATTGTACATATCACAAAAATAAATGATTTTATATGAAGAATAGAAAACTTAAACGCAAGAAAATTTTTCAAAAAAAAGTTCAAATTTTTTGAAAAAAGTTCAACATTTTTCAGAAAAAAGTTCAAAATTTAAAAAAAAAGTTCAAACCTTTTCAAAAAAAGTTCAAAATTTTTCAAAAAAAAGTTCCACATTTTTCAAAAACAAA
>JAWNPW010000380.1:0-17083 GCA_035078745.1 Diastata ussurica
AGAAAAAAGAAAAATAAAAAGAACAGTAAGAATATAAGAAAAACAAACATTGTGCAAATCAGCTTCCAAAATTTGAAACTTTTTTTTTTAAAGTAGGTAGAAATTCGTACAGCAACCATAGATAAATTTTCCTCAACAAATTCGTGAATGAATTATGCGGGAATTTTCGTGCATGAATTCTGCAAGAATTTTCGTCAACAAATTCGTCCACGAATTCTGTGACTTTTTTATGAAAATTTCGTGCATGAATTTTATGGCGGAATCCGCAAGATTCGTTAATGATGTCGAATTTTCGTGCACGAATCGGTGCAATGGGTGCACTAAAGTGCTGCGTGGATGGTTTCATTTGTTTTCAAAAAGTGAGTACACAAGTACTGTGCACTCACACACATTGCCCAGCACACACAAATATTGATTGTCATATTAAGAAAAGAGAAAGAGCGACAGTAAAATATACCCATCTACTCTAAATTCGTAGATGCTATGAATGAACGATCGATACACACAATAATTCGTCAAAATATTGAAATAAACGCAACCAAATGCGAAAGGGTTTTTTGAGCGTCATTTGTGTCTTGTGAAGTGAAAAAATTGAAACTTTTGCCAAAAAAAAACGTTGCTCTGCGATTTTTTATAATGGATTCTATAGAAAATATAAGTATTTTTAGACGATTTTTCTGGTTTTTGTTCTTTAACAATTGGTTTTCTAACTAATATTTGTTTATCTGAAGTGTTCGTCTCGTTTTTTGACAAATTTAGAATCAAGAGATCATGTGTGCCAATTGCAATTGTCTCTTTGTTGTAAGTATTGGTAATTGTTAAGGGATATCTGTCTGATGAGTTTTCGAAAATTTGATAACAATTATATTGATAACAATTAAACAATGAGATAGGTTTTTTTTCAGTTCGATTTTTATAGTAAGTAAGTACTTAGTTTTTGATTGAATAATGAAATAAATATTTATTTTATGTCAAACAACGAATATTGGTGTTTTATTTTTTTAGTTGTTTTTCCAGCTTATCATCAGAAATTTGCAAAAAAATCAAACCATTAAAATTTGATTTTGCTAAAAATCGGTCGATCGCTGAAGAAACACACCATAAAAATGGAAAAATCCCAAAAACATGCAAACAAAATGCAAAGAAGTGCGTGACCCGTTTCGTCTACCAAAATTTTTTTAACCACTAAATATGTATCTGTTTGCTTGCAAATTTCTCACACAAGCAAATTCTTCTTCTTCACGCTTTGCGATCATTTTAAATTGTGTGGACACATGTGTACGCAATCACATTCATGCGTTTACTCACTGCATTCAATTTGTGTTTACGTTTTACACACTCTAATTCAAATCAATGTGTGCGGTATTGTCGTGTCGTTTTGAATGCATTCATGCAGTATTCTGAAAATGGTATTGGTGGTGCAAGCGCAAAGAAACAAAAACCACTGTAGCTTCTCTACCTTTCTACAAAATCGTATTAAAAACCGATATATGGAATTTCAAACAATCATCTTATGAAATAAAAAGTTTTTTTTTCTTACAAAGATACGTTTTGGATTGAAACTTAATATGGCAGCTATATCTAAATATTATCCACTTTTTTCCACTGTAATTCGATCGACAATTAATGCATGTGTGCTTCCTGTTAGAATTCGCTTAACAATAGCTTCCTCCTCTTTTAATTGACCCTCTTCTTTGCAGTTATAGATTTGATGTACAAGCCGAAAGCATTGCAAATATTACTTTTCTTCTCTTGACTAATAAAATCACATATTTTTCTTTATAGATGTCAAAAACTCAAATAAATAATCAAACATTCAAAAAAGTTAAATCTTCATATTTCAGTGGAGTGTGTTGAGATTTACTGCTGAGATTTAATAAATCTTCGATAAATTATCGGGCAGTGTACGAAGGGCATTAGTTCTTAAAAAGGGCATTTTAAAGCATTTTTCATTTACTTTTCGACAATAGCAACAAAAATTAAAAAATAAATTTCAGTTAATATTTTTGAAATTTATTACTTTCATATAGGATAATAATAATTTAACAAAATTAAGCCAATCCCATAACTTTTAATTTTTGACAGGGACGTTTGAGGAAGAATCCCTCATACACATATATATGTGCTTCAGTATAAATATTAAAAAAATTTGTAATTTGTGCAAGAATTCAGCGAGAAAATATCCAAAAACAGTAAAATAAAAAAAAAAGATTATTAAAATGAAATGTGCAGTGTTTTATTGTGCTAACGATGCAAATGAAACTATAATTTTCTATCATTTTCCGAAAGAAAACAATTTACAAAAGCAATGGCTGCATTTCTGCTACCAAAATTAAGTGCACAAAAAAAAAAGATAGATATATTTCCTATTGTTTTTCAAATTTGCCCTTTATATAACATGTTTATCAATATATTTCACTCATTGTATAATTTTTTGTTTTTTTGGCTGTACCTACTGATTTACAGTAGAATGTGGTTGAGAAGGTTTATTATTTCTTATATTGTCAGGTTATTAAAATTTATTATTTGTATACAATATTTGACAAAACTTTCTACATGCACGACTTAAGTCAAAATTTTCTGATTTAACTGGGAGTCGAACAGACCTTCGGTATGAGTATGTTTGCCACTTACACGACACCCTCAAGAATTTAAATAAAATTTAAGTAACTTTGAAATTGTGATGGTGAAACGAAAAATGACAAAATTTTATTTAATGTTGACTGAAAAGATTGGTGAATGCTGTCAAAATTTAAGAATATTAAGTTAAATAACTATTATCCATCTGAAGACAATAAACTGTCAAAATCGAATGTTCAATGTTTTCGAATACTAGTGTAAACCAAGAATGATAGAATAAAAGATTGCGTGCAAGAGGGTGAAAAATGTGAAAGTTTTGCGCATCTACGTCACCGTAGGTTGGATGTATGCTGTTTGCACAAACTGTCAAAAATGTAAATAATTGTACGTCATGTTAAAAATTTTAATTTAATCTGTCTTCATATTGAAAGTATTTTCTCGCCAGCAAAAAATTATCCGCTTTTTTAACAACGTTTCATCGGAGGGAAACCGAAAAACAACTGCCTTCTGATGTTCATTTCTAGATGTTTTTCAATTTCAACAACATAACGGACCTGCGCACGACGCAATGTTATTTTCTATCATTCTTGAGTTTAAACAGGAAATTCAATTTAATTTGAAATATTTTTATAAAATTTTTCAAAATAAAGAACTACTCTATCAGTTCAGTGTTTAGTGATCTGCTACACTTGGCAGATTGAAACTTCGAATGGGTTTTTGGTTTTTACCGAAAATAATATTTTGCTACATTACACGTTTGTATTCAATTCAAGTTTGATTTGCATGAAAAATATCGTAGAGAGTTTCCCCGACTTTGCTCTCTTTTTATGCAAAAACTTCAATATCGACACATCAAAAAGTTTTTAAAATGTTGTCATATCAAAAAACGTAGTACAGTGGACACTCAATACAGCGAATCTTATGCCACACGCCTAGAATTCCCCCACAAGAATTTTTAACACTTAAATCTTCAATTTTTGGAGAAATTACATTTAATATCAGAGTTGGGAAGATTGTTATTTCCACGGCAAATAATCGTTGACAAAAAATTTATCGGTCACAATGGGCTTTTTGAGAAGCGTTTTGTTCTTCTCTTTCCTTAAAAATATTAACTTGATATTTTTTTATCCTCCTCTTCCTAAGGAAGAGATAAAATATTAAAAAAAAAATTTTTTTTAAATCTGTTAAATTTATATTAATAATTAAAATAAACTAATACATAACATATTAATAATTGAAATGAACTGTTACATTTTGCAATGATTTAAAGTTATTTTCATTTACATTTACTTTTTCGTTTGGAAATAGAATGAAGAAAAAAAAACAAATTTGACACAACAAATCGCGTGGTTTTTTGTACCAAATTTTCATTTACTTTGTATTACTATATAGTTTGGAAATATAATGAAAGGCCAACAGTGAATGCTTCGCACCGCAGGCGAAAATTTGGTACAAAAAATCGCGGGATTATTAAATAAAAACAAGCAAAAAAACTCAACAATAAATTTTAATTTATTCTTTTTATTCAACAAATAATAGTACTTAATATATTGTTCGGTATCACCACGGTGCAGTTGTGAGCTGTTGCTGATGATGCTTGGTGATCGACAACCGGATAGATATATGATTTCAGTAATCAACTTTTCACTTGTCTGTGCTTTTATTGTTACTTCATGTTCATGTAATTTGAGTATTTTATTTGTTTTATAGTCAGCGTATTTCAAGTAACATGCAGAACATCGTTCGTTGCACTTTGCAGCGGATATCTGACTCTGCATTATTGACATGAGCTTCAAACGATGTTTTGCATAGTTGCAATAAATGTATTATCACTTTGTAAACATTTAGTATATAAGACGGCAGTCAATTTAATAAAAATCAAAATTATCAAATCAACCCAAGCGTTCGGTTTTAATTCTCTGCGTTACCACGAAAGATAATATTCTTCAAGTACAAGTGCTTGCTTGGATATTTCTCTATACGCATCAAATACAACATTCAAAGAGCGTTCTTACTAGTTCATGTGCTAGTAGGAACTTCATTAACCGCTTTGAATTATTCATTGGTGACCCCGTCGTGATTTTAACACGCAAACCTACTCTCAACAATGGACATTGACGATCTGGTGAAGCAGCAGGACGTAACAGTCGTCGAATTACAAAAGGCAATTTCAAATTACAAAAAATCCCCGAAGGTCGACTGACACTGGAATATGTGACACGGAAAGCGGTAGAGCTTGACACGCTTTGCCTCTCATTCCAACGAATGGACAATACCATTCGTCGGGGCCCAACTGCTTTAGAAGACCATCCGTACTTCGCCAAGGATTTGTATGCATTCAAGACGAGCCAGAAAGTCGAATTAATTAATCCAATCGCGGAAATTCAGAAAATTTAAATGCTACAGACACACTGGCATCCACCTCCTCAAAGGAGATCATGAAGCAAATTCCCGCCGGCATTGCGGCGAGAATTGTCAAACAACGAAAGGTGAATAGCCTAGTGGAGACATCACTCACACAGCTGATCACTGACCAATCCACAAACCCAACACAGGCATGGGCCCTACAACTCAAGTCAATCGAAATTCACTGGCAGTTGGCCCAAAAACTGCATCAGGAGATTTTTGAGGCCATGGAGAACCTAGACGCCCGAATCTATGACATGGACGCATTTGTCGCCGTACAAGCCACCAGAGAGAATCTCATCCAACAGTCACAACATAAAGCTTCCATCGGTGGAGTTGCCAAAATTCGACGGCAACTATCTATAATGGCCGCAGTTTTATGATTTATACGTGGACATGGTTCACAAGTAACCAATACCTGCATGTCAAAAGATGTATTTGAAATCGAGTCTGGTGGGAGAAGCAGCGAAGCTAGTGCAACACTTCACTACCACAGCAGTAAACTACAAAGCGGCGTGGGCGGTCATTGATAGCCGATATGAAAATAAGCGCCTCCTGGCTGCATGACAACACACGGGAAGGGTTATTGAATCTCCAAAACTTGGGAGTCCAGACTGACAATTTGGACACAATATTACTCCACTTATTCGTACCGTGTTGAGCACAAGCACGCATGCTCTGTGGGAGTAGACTCTCGAACAATCGCGGCAACTCCCAAAACTTAGTGACTTTTTGTCTTTTCTTTAACTGCGTTTTCAAGCTCTGGGGGCAACTCAGGGACAAAAGGATAAGGGATCGATAAGAACACTGACATCGGTAGTGGCGGACCGGGGAATGGAATGCTGCGCTTGTGACGACCAATTTCACCCGCTTTTTGTGTGCCGTAAGTTCAACCAACTGACACCGCAGAAGCGACTTCTCTTCCTAAGAAATAATTACCCTTGCATGAATTGCATGAAACCAGGGCATATGAAAAAAAAAATGGACCACCCATTGCTGTACCAAATGCACGAAAAAACACAACAACCTGGTACACTTCGATAATAACCCAGCTGACCAAGCCACATCCCCACTGGACAAGAGTGGAACTGAAGCACCTCAACTGATCAGTTTAGCTGCGTCCAAGCAAGCAGGTCGCGCATATGTGCTACTTGGAACGATCATAATCAAATTAATAAACGACAATGGACAAACCATAGAATGCCGAGCAATTCTGGATTCTGGGCCGCAGATCAACATTCTAACGGACAGGGTGGCACGACGGTTAGGATTAAAACTGAAGCCAACATCGATGCAGGTATGAGTATGATGGGAAACAAGAGGCACGAAGTCGAGTAAACATTCATCTCGCATCACGCGATAGCAAATTCTCGACCTGACTGGAAGCATTTGTTCTTCCGTACATCATCGCTCAACAACCAACTCAATCATTGAACACGACAAACTGGAAGATTCCAAATAATATCGCTTTAACTGATCCCAACTTCAACACCCCAGGAAATATTGAGGTACTGTTGGGGGCGGAATTATACCATCAATTCCTGACATTGGGACAAATTTCTATCGGCACCAGTCTTCCCACGTTGCAAAACATCGTTTTCGGTTGGATGATGTTCGGAAAAGTGATGGATCAGCAGACATACAATGCCACATGTGGAGTTCTCACCGAGGATGAACTTCACGCACAACTGGAACGATTCTGGCAAACCGATGAAGTCACCACTAATGAAACAACGTTCACCCCAACGGAGCAACGATATGAAGCTCACTTCGCAGCGAACGCTCGTCGCGACCCAATGGGCCGATTCATTGTTAGAATTCCATTTGAAAAATCAAGCCCAAAAATAAGAGAACCTGGACAAATAGCCACAAACCGATTCTATGCAATAAAACGACGATTCGAGCGTGATCCAGAGCTCAAAAAACAGCATACTGACTTTAGGGATGAATATAAGGCGCTTGTACATATGACAGAAATCAACTGGGAAAATGTGATGTCATCATGTTACTTCATCCCGCATCACTGTGCCATGCGACCCAATAGCAGTACTAACTAAGAGTCGTTTTTGACGCATCAGCTAAAACGTCCACTGGCCTGGCACTAAACGACGTAATGTTCAAAGGGCCAACGATTCAAAGTGAACTTTTTACTGTACGACTGCGATTCAGGATGCCAAGATACGTCTTCAAATCCGTTATTCAGAAAATGTATCGACAAATTTGGGTTGACCGTCGATATCAGTTAATTATCTGGAGGCAGCATTCAAAGAAACCACTGAGAGGCTATCAACTCAACACTGTTATATGAGGGACGAGGGCAGCCCCATATCTGGCCACCAAGTGTCTTCAGGTACTCAGTCATGAAAACCGCGACCAATACCCAATAGGTTCAGAGCAATATGCAATGATTTTTACGTAGACGATTGTTTGTCGGGATCTGACAGTCTTCCGATAGCAATAAAGGTAAACAATCCGCCCTCTGCCCACATCACAAAGCGTACCATTGTATCAGATTTTTTTTTTTATTTCCCAAACGTTTATGTACATCTGTCTTTTACAATTGACAACGAATAGTTGTTATTATCTATGGGCCTTAATTATTCCATACAATCATTATCATAATTAGTACAGTTATTAAATTATTGAAGAAGAAAAAACAAAGATAGACTTTTGGAGTTTTAGGAGAAAGAGTTAGATTAAGTCCACTGGTCGGCGACTGGTCGGAGCCTTCTGGGTTGGGTTAGTTCTTTTGATGGTAGGGTATTAATTTCGTTGTTGCTATATATTTCGATGTTGCTATATATTTCGTTATTGCTATATATTTCGATGGTTGTTTGGTATCTTCTGTTTATTGGAAGATAGGTAAGATTTCTTTTAGTGTTTGGATTAAGCCTTTGTGCCAAACTTTATCAAACGCTTTTTCTACATTCAGGAGCACTCCAATACAGAATTTATTGTCGTCCAGGTCTGTCATGATTTTATTTGTGACGCGATGTACTTGTTGAATGGTTGAATGTTTCTGCCTGAAACCAAATTGTTGGTCAGGAATAGCTTTATTGGCGACGAGTATTGGTATCAACCTATCGTAAAGTATACTTTCGAATATTTTACTCAGAGCAGGTAACAAGCTTATGGGTCTGTACGATGAGGTTAGGGTAGCATCTTTACCTAGTTTTCGTATTGGTACTATTTCCGATATTTTCAATAGTTTTCGGTAGTAATGTGTAGTTATAATGGCATTACAAACGTTTCGTAGATAGCGAATGGCTAGATCGGGAAGTTCTTTTAATACAGTTCCTGAAATTTGATCGAATCCTGGTGCCTTTTTGTGTCTGGATCTATTTGTTATGGTTTTCTTTAGCTCGTTAGTTGTTATGAAATCCACTTTGTGCGGGGAATTATTTGAGTTTTTTTTTTTTTTCTTTGGAAAATTTGGAATGGTTTGTTTGTTCTTCGTTGTAGTCAGCTAAGGCTGTTGCCTTTTCGTTGTTGGTCGAGCCCAAGACGCATGCTCCTTTCGAAGTGGTGGGTAATGGGAGGTTTTGTTAAATAGCTTCTTTGTGGCTTTCCACAGAGAAAAGTTCGTTTCAGCAGTTGGAGTTGGATGTTTTAAATAGTTATATATTATTGTTTGTTTGATATTAGCGTTCATAGATCCTTAAGTTCCTTTGTTGCTTTATTTATTTTCATTTTATCTGAAGGATATCGCGTTCTTTGCCATCTTTTGCGCAGTTCTATTTTTTCTTTTATCAATTTTTTCAATTTTGGGTGGGTGTTGTTGCGTGCAGACTTTTCTGTCGTTGCAGATATTGATTTCAATGCTGCTTCTTGTATTATGTCGTTGAAGTATATTATAGATCGCTCAATATCGTCTGTATTTTATAATGGCACATTTTGACATAGAAATTGGCGAGTGATCAGATGATAAGTCGTGAATACTTTTTATTTGAAACTCGTATAATTTGAAGTTCTTAATAATGCAAAAATAGATTAAGTCTGGAGTTTGCTTAGGTCAGTTGGCCAGTAACTAGGTTCACCTGTGCTAATATGATTGTCATTGAAGATATTGATTGCTTCAAGCAAGTTTTTACCTTTCTTATTGGTGATTCGCGATACCCATACTGAGTGTTTAGCGTTGAAATCTCCTACACAGATAAATCTGTGACCAAGTGATTTGAAGTACTTAATATATCAGATGTTTCAAAAATATTTGCTCCACTAGGAATACTAGCACCAGTGGTAGTCACTGCCAAAATTCTGATCCAAGCCTTATGACAACAACAACTGTCATGGGATGACTAAGTCCCAGAGAACTTAAGAGCACGATGGATACGATATCGGAACCGTCTTACGGATCTCAGCATTACAACGTTTCCCAGGCATTCACTCCCATCAATAGGACACACCTCAAATCAATTCCTCATTTTCTCATTTTAAGTCCGAAGGAGCAGATAAAGTTATAACACTCATAGCTCGCACAATTCAACAGGCAGACTTTAGCCAAGACATCAAAGCACTCAAAAAACCCAAATTGTAGACAAAGATAGTGTTTTAGCCTCAGCCCATTTCTGGACAACGATGAGCTGCTCAGAGCAGGAGGACGATTGGATGCCGCATCAATCTCATATGATGCCAAACATCCAATAATCCTTGCACATAATGACGTTTTAGTGAAGTTGTTACTAAAACAATATCTTAAAAAAAATCTCCATTGTGGCCCTCAAGCGCTACTCGCAATTGTGCGACAACAGTTCCATGAAGGGAAAAATAATAGCACGATCCGTAGTACAAAAATGTATTCGATGTTCACGTGCGAAACCAAGAATGCTAACACAAATCATGGGAGGACTGCCGGCCACCAGACTATAACCAGCTCGCCCGTTCATTAACTCCGGCGTTGATGTCTGCGGTCCATTCTGGAGTCATTTCACAGTTCGAGTGAAATGACCACAAAAGGTCTATGTGGCGATTTTCTGTTGTTTCGCTACGAAGGCCGTTCATTTGGAGATCGTAAGCAATCTCACGACGGAAGCATTCATCTGCAGCCTGAAAAGATTCATTAGGCGACGAGGACATTGTCAAATTTTATATTGTGACAACGCCACCAACTTCGTCGGCCCAAAAAACCAATTAACTGAATTTGCGCACATGATCCATTCACCACAAGCACACCATGCGATCACGCGAACCTGCAGTGACAAAGCAATCCAATCCAATTCCATTTCATTCCACCACGAGCACCCCACTTCGGAGGACTTTGGGACGCGGCAGTTAAGTCCAGAGATGTTTTATCTCTTTGTACGAGAAATAGAAGGGACTTCGTTGACGTATGAGTAGCTAGAAACTGTCATGATTGAGATCGAAGCAATCCTGAACTCCAGACCACTGATACAAATGTCCAATTATCCAAACGACCTCTGTGCCCTTACACCAGGACATTTTCTGATCGGGGAACCACTCACATCTCAAGTGGACTCCACCGCCCGGGCAATGCGAGGCACAATGGCGGAGAGATGGAGAATGGTCACCAAAGTGAACCTTGAATTTTGGCAACGCTTGGATGAAGGAATATCTGAACGCATTTCGCTTTCGTCAAAAATGAAAAGAACACTGACAACGCGGAACCAGGAATAATGGTCATCATCAAAGAAGACAACCTCCACTATAGTGGCCACTGGGACGAATCACAGATACGTACAAACGCAACGACGGGGCAGTCAGGGTTGCTGACGTCCAAACGGCAAACGAGATCTGTATCCGTCCAATTCGTCGATTGGCACCTTTACCAATCCAGGAAGACAGTCCACCCACCGCGGCAGAAGTACAGGAAGACTCAATCTCTCGAACTGACCAGGCTACTGACGGAGTCAAGCCAAAAAGGCAACGACTCTCATCATACGTATCTGCATTAACACTATTTGTTATTCTCGTTACCACCACTACCACTAGCTCTATGCAACCAAATTAAAATAAACCGGTTCACTTAAAATACTAGAATTCATTTTGAACAAATTGGATTTGTTCAACTTTCATCCAGCGAATGGCAGTTGGTCACATCAACTCAATTTGGTCGGGAACATAGGAATATGCTAACCAAATATCTCAAACCATCACAAGTCTAAGTGAAAACGATGAGCAACTGCTACAACTACTCAAAAATAACACATCGATTCTGGATTCAACGATCAACATCATCAAACGGAACCAAATAACGGCGAGCAAGACGTTCGAACAGGTATCAAAAAAATTCTCGGAAATAATCAGGCAAATGAACGAGATGTGCATTATCAAAAAACCTTCTCCATGTTCATCTCACTGGCCCTGCAACTCACCATCACCTCGTTAAATGTGCAACGAATTCAATCCGTAATCACAAACGCGCTAATAAACGCCCGATATAGACAAATCAGTCCAATGGTACTGTCTCCGCATCAACTAATCAGTGAAATCAATAAAATTCGAACAGGTTTACCTCCAACGCTGCGCATGCCGAGCAGCCACGACAACCTTATCTCACTATACAAATTGATGAAGGTGACTAGTGGAATCAACACGAACCACGTCATTTTCAAAATCTCGCTGCCGTTAGTAAACGCGCAAAAATGTGTCCTCTATCAACTAAATCCACTTCCAACAGTAATCAACAAGACTATGGTTGCCATCAACCTCTCGACACAGATGCTAACGACAACGGTGCATCGCGTCACGTACTTCCCCACAAATGACAAAATGCAAGCATGCACACAAATTGATGACCAGCACTCCATCTGTCATAATGACCAACCAGTCTTCAACAAGGGAGCAGAGATTTGCAAATGTGAAGTCATGCTGTTCAACAATTTGACCACACCAACCTGCAAATTCGTCAAAATGGTAAACAGCATGTGGATCCAGGCCAGCGTTCAAAATCAGTGAATTTTCGCTGTTGCCGAGACAACACGAATCACAATTGTGTGTCATGAGCAAATGACACAAGCCACGGTGACTGGGTCGGGGACAATCGACCTGCTACCACCTTGTACGTGAAAACACGATCTACTCACGGTAAGAGGGAATCAAGAACTTTCGTCAGTCGTAAGCAAATCATACACTAGTTTTGGCAGAGCCACATTGCTCTCCAAACCGTGCCAACTTAAACGTCTGCTCGCTGGCATCGAAGCCCAATATCCAACGCAAGTGAAAAAACTATCAGCCCATCAAAAAATACTAGAGGCACATCAGCGGCTGGAGCTAGCAAATCACGTACATACGAACAACCATCATGCTATGCCGTCTCATTCACAGCATTATGTTTGATAGTTCTCACGATCATTGGGCTACTGCTTCGTCATGTCATCAAGTCGCGAAGAATTCGCAAGCCACAACCTCTGCCACGAACAAGACATCAAGAAACCAACCAGCTTGAAACAACATTTCCACTCAGTTGACGTTACGTCAACGGTGGGAGAATGTTCGGTTTCACCACGGCTGTTGTGAGCTGTTGCTGACGATGCACTTAGTGGCGATCGACAACCGGATAGATATAAGATTTCAGTAATAAACTTTTCACTTCATAAATTTAAATACTGACATATATTTTATCTGTGCTTTTATTGTTACTTCATGTTCATGTAATTTGAGTATTTTATTTGGTTTATAGTCAGCGTATTTCAAGTAACATGCAGAACATCGTTCGTTGCACTTTGCAGCGGATATCTGACTCTGCATTATTGACATGAGCTTCATGTTGTGCATAGTTGCAATAAATGTATTATCACTTTGTAAACATTTAGTATATAAGACGGCAGTCATTTTAGTATTTGGTTTAAATTCTCTGCGTTACCACAAAAGATAATATTCTTCAAGTTCAAGTGCTTGCTTGGATATTTATTTATACACATCAAATACAACATTCAAAGAGCGTTCTGTAAACAAATGTGACTGTCGCTTACAAATGTTCAACATATTTCAACATCACCGTGAATAGTTATTCTGAAAAATCTGAAAACAACAAAAAGAGAAAAAAAATAATCTTTAAACGCAAATACCTCCTAAACGCCTCATCGGAAAAACACCGGCTTCGCAGATCGTCTTTTCCGGTGGGGTTTTACCTAAAACCAAGAACGACAAATATAATTGTATTGATATCTGAATAATCCATAGATATGTGGGCATATTTCTTCATACCAAGTTTTTGGAAATGTGTAAAAATTTTATAACTGACGAAAAGAAAATTATGTAATATGTGCCATATTTCATTTGGCGTGCAAATTCGAAATTTAAGTCAAAGTTTTTTCTTCAATTCCCAATCAATTTTAAAAAAGTTATCATATCAGTTTTATGAAAAGCTCATTTGTAAATTGGTCTAAATTGTCGTCGAAGTTTCGTTGAATTACCTGGAAAAATTTCATTTTTGTATCAGCAAGCTTTGAATTGTCGCTAGCGGGTTAACTATTGGAATCTGTGCATCAACCAACCATATAAGGGTATAAAAATGTGAATGATATTTTAACATATATATACAGAAAAAGTGAAATTTTTTCCTTTAATTTGACACTAATTCGGAAAAAAGTTATCATACCAATTTTCTAAAAATTGCAATTGAATATTTTCATATGCAATACTCTTCTTCTAGCATGAATCGTGCAGAAATATATGGTGGTGAAACACTCACCTCAAATTCAGAGATAGCAGTTGTCATCTACATTTTCGTAGCTAACTTTTCATTTAGTGGGAGATTTTAATTTCCCCGAGCAAAAGTTAAGGTCGGTTTTAGGTAAAACCCCACCGGAAAAGACGATCTGCGAAGCCATTTTTTTGAATCCCTCTCAGGAGATATTTGGCTTTAAAGTTTACTTATTTTTTTTTTGTTGTTGTTTTCAGATTTTGCATAATAACTATTCACGGTGATGTTGAAATAAGTTGAACAAATTGAATTTGACAGTCACATAGAAATGTTCAGTTGATTTTTAATTTGTTAGAAACATATAATATATTATATAGAAATTACTACAAGTTTTTGAAATTATATATTAAATACTATTTTTTATATAATAAAATGAATAAAATAAATGTTATTGTTGTGTACAGGTAACCCTCCTACAACGCGGTGAATAGGTTCTTAAAAAAATCGCGTTGTAGGAGGTTTTGTAAATAAAATAGTAAATATTTGAAAAAAATTGCGTTACTTAGAAAATTGCAGGAATCGCGTTGTAAAAAAATTTCCGCATTTTGGGAAGCGAGTTGTAGCGAAAACGCTTTGTAGGAGGGTTACCTGTATTTGTTTTGATGCACTAATTAATAGACTTATTATGAGTTTTTTTTCTGTTATGAATTTTTCTATTCAAAAAAAAACAAAGCCACCCAAGAGAAATTTTATTCAGAAATATTGTTGCTCGCGAAACCGGTGTTGCGTACTGTTCAAGGGCTATGATCCTGATAACTAGCCGCAGGCCGGCCACCCGAGAGAAAATTTTTGCAGAAATACTGCCTTGATACATAACATTTCTGGCAGTGTTGCCAGAGATACAATAATTATCGTTTTGTACGATAATTTCGAGCTTTTGAACGATAATGTTACACGACACGTACGATCACTCGACAATTTGCAACTATTTCAACAAACCTAGAATTTATTTGTTCATACGACTTTTTGCATCCGTTTCAGCTAAAAAAAAATTTTTTTAAGGTTAAAAAACGTACTTTCAAATTATACTAATTTACATTACTGTTTCATACACAACAAATTTCAAATTCACTTCACTTTTTTCATCACATCTTGTGCATTCTCGTCGCCAAGTTAGAATCCTGGCACTTATGCTTGTGTTGCGATATAGAATTAGTTGCTGAACTACAGGTGGTCAAGCGACATTCCAATTCAGAAAAACACAAAGCTGCCGCTAAATTAAAGCTAAGCGAAAAACAGCCTAAAATAACCACTGCTTTAAAGCAAAATGCTACAACCACAACTATCAAACGAGCTGAAATCAAATTATGTGGATTCTTGTGTGAGCATAACACTGCATTCGCATTGACGGACCATTTGCTTCCCTTATTCAAGGATTGGTTTCCTGACTCAAATAGAGTGCAAGGTCTAGAACAACAAAAGCTTGGTAGAACAAAAGCTACACAAATTACAAAAAATGTGATAGCTAAAAACCATTTCATTGTGCTTGTTACTGTGTTGAAAAAGACCAAATTTAGTATTTTAATCGACGAATCTACCGATGTTTCTCCCGTGAAGATTCTTGACTCATATGCGTACGCTTCTGACAAGTCAAAAAGTAGAAAATTCAATCGATTGTATACACTTTGAGCCCTCTGATGCTATGATGCTGTCGATTAAGTCAAGGTCTCTCTATTTGCCAAAGAACCCAAATGATATTGACGAGGTTGAGTTAAACGTGGGGGAATGAGTGCATTAGTTGTGTTTTGTTTACCTAAGCAGGCAAAAAATTATTATTGGTTATGATCACACAGCTTTTGTTTTCATGTTATCATCTCCTTACAACGAATTTTCTAGAGAAGTTCGACTGTATAGATACGTATATGTATATATTTCATTAATTTGTATTTCATTTCGATATAAATTTAAAAATATTTGCAATATAATATACAATATACAAACAAATATAAGTTTTATTTCAATAAGTACCTACTAAATAAATATTATTTAATCAATGTAACTTTTCATTTTGTCTATACTTTTTTTTGTACTACTATTTGTACGATAATTTTTTTTTTGTGTAATTATAATACGATAATTTAAGAGCTGGGGTCTGATAGTCCTTTTTATATTTCCAAACTAAATAGTAATACAAAGTAAATGAAAATTTGGTACAAAAAAACGTGCGATTTTTCACACCTGCTATCTCTGAATTCAAGGTGAGACCACCATATTTTTCTGCACGATTCATGCCAGAAGAAGAGTATTGCATATGAAAATTTTCAAATGCAATTTATAGAAAATTGGTATGATAACTTTTTCCCAAAATAGTGGGAGATTAAAGGGAAAAATCTCACCTAATTTGTTGTATACAACATGTTCTTGCCCCAGTCGTGACGTGGATTTGCACGTTAAATGAAAATATAGCTCTGAAATATCATTCACATTTTGATACCTTTATATAAAGCTGGCTGATGCACAAATTCCAATAATCAACCGGCTAGCGACAATTCAAAGCTTGCTGATACAAAAGTAAAATTTTGCAAGGTAATTCAGTGAATCTTCGACGACAATTTAGACCAATTTTCAAACCTAATGATAATATGATAACTTTTATTAAAATTGATTGGGAATTGAAGAGAAAACTTTGACTCAAATTTCTGTATACCACCTATTGCTGCCCCAGTCGCGACTCGAATTTGTACGCCAAATGAAATGTGGTACATATTACATCATTTTCTTTTCGTCAGTTATTATCAAATTTTTACACATTTCCAAAAACTTGGTATGAGGAAATGTGCCCACGTCATAGATTATTCAGATATCAACACAATTTCAAAATTTCCTCATAAGGAGTGAACAAATATCAAATTTTATTATTTAAATTGATTTATTATGGCCAAGTAAATCGAAAAAGTACCGTTTAGTCCATTTTAGGGTTTAATTCTGCTGAAATCAAAGAAAAAAAATTTTCGTCTCAGCAACGTTGCTATCTTGGTGCCGTCAAATTTTGAAACCTTCTGTCTTTCGATCTGTCATGCGTAACAGTATGTCCAGGATCGCTTTAGCTTTCTCTACTTATATTCTCATATTCACTCCATTGTTTTATTTATGGATATCTGGAACTGTTGTTAGTGGACACTAAAGAATAATGTTTTCAAAAGTTTTTTTTTTTCATTCGTAATATCGAGCCCGAATCGCCGAAATAACTTAAGTCACAACAAGTAAATTTTTCACGAAAAGGTTGTTTCTTAGTTATCTTTGCACTCAGTGCAGGTATTAACATGAAATTTTAAATTTAAGCTTAATGTAGACTAATTTATTGATTCAAATAGATGTATTTGCCTTTATTTTAAAAATGTAGGAGTTTGGTGGCTTAACCCTTTATATGGCCGCGATGCATATCTGCAACATACCGTTTGAATTCAATTATTTCGTAACGTATATCAAGAA
>JAWNPW010000381.1:1333-17067 GCA_035078745.1 Diastata ussurica
TTATAATGAGATGCTGAACAATTGGTGCACTTTATTGTTTCTCCGGTCACTGCATTGAATAACTAAAAAGTTAAAAGTTGGACATCAAATTTTAGTTTAAGGATATCCCATAAAGTTTATACATTCTTGATCAGCATATATAGCTCAATTAATCTAATCATGTCCATGTGCCTATCTAAAAATGGTAATGAACCAAATCGGATCCAATTTAGCTGTCATATAAAAGTGACAAAGTCTGCCAAAAAAGCGTTTATATAATTTTTTTTTTTATGGATATTTCTATGATATTCCGAACTTTAGATATTACTAGAAGTTTTATAAGCACCTGACAAAATGATCAAGATCGGTTCAGAATCAGGTACAGAGTTAAAGATTTTATAATAATGCTTGTATTGAAAACTTTTTCGTTTATGAAGATAAGTGAACAAAATTTCTTTTATAATAAGCTTCAAAGATCATTCCTGTGAAAATCAGAGACGATCAAGATCGAGCCTACCCACACGTCTACCGCTCATTCAAGAAGAATAAGTTTCTTATAAATCGTATTCATAGTTATGCTGAACTTAGATCAATTAAATTTGAGCGCGATCAAACTAGAAATGGGATCATTGACCCAATATTTTATCACCTTAACCGTTGTTCGTCAAATACAAATTTTAGTACAGAACCGAATATATATATAAATAATAAGAATCATAGATCGGTATTATGTACTTTAAAATTTAAGACTAATTGATTCCGATGAGTTTGATTGTAAATAGATGCATTAAACTAAAAATATTCTACCTATCTGATTAAATTTGAAAATTATTCAATACAAATCATTATTATAAAGATAAATGCGACAAATAATGCGAGCTTATTCATAACATTTTCTTGTAAACAGTAGAAATACATATGTACATATACAGCGATTCTATATATTTTCGTATATGTATGTGAACTTTTCTTTGTTTGTATGTATGCATGTACATACACATATACATTTCTACATGTATGCACTTCAACCCCATAATTATAAACAATAACAATACGGACTAGCTAACTGCTGACTGTATGTGTGGATATATTTGTGTATATGAATGTGTGAAGGAGTGTTGTATGACTTTGTGGGCTTGCAAAGCCAACCCAACTCTATAGCACTGGCGGTGCGTATTCTTCGGCTTTTCGGGTTGGTTCGTATGCGTCACTATGCCAAATATGTGTGTATTTTTATAAAGTTTTTATTGTGTACAACAACGATAACAACAGCATTTGTATATATGTACACATATACTTACATATATCAAAGTAAATATATATATATATACATATATATAAAACTCAATTTCATCTGAGAATATTTTTGTGCCTCTATGCTGTTGATTGTTTCGATTAGAAAGGACCTTCGTGTGCTCGTGAATTTATAAATACTATATATGAACTTTCTGTGTCTTTGGGGCTCCGTTTTGAACACGCTCAAAAATATTAAATTTTTTAACGATGGCAGTGATGTTTTTTTTAATTCTTTAATCGAAAAGGACAATGAAATAGGTTTTATGTTTGAGAATCGGCAATGTTTTTAATTTAAATATCCAATTCACTTATGTTGTGGTCATTTTTTTCCATATCCTAAACGTTGTTTGATATTCTATATATATTCGTGAATAATTTAGAAACTCAATTGAAAATGAAATTGAACGAAATTTAAAAACTAAATTTTAGACAATCCGGCCTTATTCTCTGTACCAAAACAAAAAATTAAATATTCATATATATATATGTATATAGATACAGTCCAACTTTCCTACAACAAAGTTCCATATAACGACATTATTTCTAATACAAAGAATTTTCTGGAACACACTTTTTTCGGTCAGTATATTTTGATCTCCTTAAAACGAATATTCTATACATCGAACTATTTATAGGTCGATTTTTTTAAATTAAAAAAATTAAATCCAGAAAAAAACTATTTTCTTTTTGTCTAAAATCAATAATTAGGATTACACAATTAGAGCTTTGTTTCCTCAAATGAAGCCGTTTCTACAAATTCAAGATCTATAGCTGTATGGGGCTGCGTTTTCCAATTTTTTTTCCAAATCTGAACACTGTACATGAAATATAAAATATAATAATATAATTAGCAGTCACCAAGCTAACCGTCTGGATTTTATTGAACCAAATAAATATATATTTTATTAAAAAAATTCGTTTGAAAAATGCTTTGAAAAAAACCATCTTCCCGTTGGAAAAATTTTCGTTTCCAAAAAACCAAAAATTTTTTGTGTGTCTCATTAAAAATCTCTCAAAATTGTGGCCTTCACCATCTTTGTGTTAATACTTTATTGAAAAACATACGATTTTGCCAAATATTGTAAGCAAAAAAATTCCGTACTTCCGTTATCCCGTTCATTTTTTCGACGGATTCTTTCGAGTGATCTTAAAACATCTGCATTAATGAATGTTGAAATTTTTGGAATATTTCAAAAATTACAATTATAAATCCTAAATAAAAAAATTTTTGAAATTTTCCAAAATCGGACTAAAAATATTTTTTATCTTGAAAACAAAATAAAACGATATATTCTGACAGAAAAAAAAAAAATCATGGAAAAATTTATAATTTTACATTTTACAAGAGAAGTAATCAATATTTTTCGGCGGAAAGACATAAAATGTGATAGTCCAAAATGACCTCTCTCTTAGTTCGCTTTAAATCAATAATAAGTTTTTTAACTTTCGCTAATATAAAGCAAAACCGGCTCCATCCATTTGTCTAATATCTATTCACATGAGGAAATTAAATGTCCAAAGAACACTAAGTGTGGTGTTAATAGGTTATGAAGTGGTGTATACTGGAGCTAATATTTTATATCGATATTCTAGGTTTTTGACTTTTTTTCGACAATTTCTATTTCAACGAAAATGGGTCTGGCGGAGTTCGAATTTTACATTCAAATATTTTAAATACACACCCAGTGAAAAAATT
This sequence comes from Diastata ussurica, assembly GCA_035078745.1. Lineage (NCBI taxonomy): Eukaryota > Metazoa > Arthropoda > Insecta > Diptera > Diastatidae > Diastata > Diastata ussurica. The sequence goes on from JAWNPW010000381.1 coordinate 4,305, forward strand.
TATAGTAAACATATGTATGATTATATTTAATATGGCTTGCTGCTCTTTTTGAAAAAGCATTTGAAAATTAAATATGAAACACTTCGTATTCACTAAAAGCATATTTGAATAGTTAATAAATATGAATGCAATTTAAATTGAAGTGTAAAATATTTATGCCAATAAGTATGCCACACTTTATTCAAATTTCTTCGCGTATTACGTTTCTCATAAGTCACAAACACTTTTTCGAATATAAAATGCAAAATACTTGGTCAGAGTGTTTGGCTATCATCCGAAGAGTAATGAGATCGGTACCAACCGCTGGTAAGTTCATCATACCATTCAGCAAAGGTGAAAATGGTATATTCATTTTACGCTAATATCCTGTTCACAATTATTCTCTTTGCATATATATAACAACGGATCTTTTGCTGATGCACTCCAACTGGACCACAACGCTAACCATATGCGATGGATCGAGTGAGATGAAGAAAAATTTGAGCTCTCAACTCAAATTTTTTTTCCTTCAATAGAATATATTTGAGTTAGACTTTAAATCTTACACTTTAAAACAAATATGTCGCTACTTCGGATCATATATGAAAATCCTTTGAATCAACTACGTTCATGATTGAATTGAATTTTATGTGTACACACTTTATATTGAACATTATATCCGTTGAAGCTAAAAAAATCTGGATTTAACACGTTTTTTCTCTAGGTGAAATATGAAAATAATATGAAAATAAAAGTCCAAAAATCATATATTTTTCTTCCTTTTTACGTAGTGATTCTTTCTTTTTCGGTTTCGTAAAATTACTTCAGTCGAATTGGAGAAATGTTGGAAAGTTTTGAAATATTTTTGTTAGACAGTGGACAACATTTTTGAGACACTATAGAAAAAAAAAATTATGTACCTCCGACTACGTGTATGTAAGTATTCCGGCTGTTCAGCAATTATATATATGTATGTACAATACAGCGGAAATCAGAACTGTCCTTTTCCATTCGGTCATTATTTACCAAATGAATTCACTATAAAAAATATATCATTTTCTATTATTCGTTATTGTTGCTTTCAATGATATTGCTTTTTATCGCCACCTTTTCACCAATTCTTTGGGCAGGTATTTCTGTCAGCATTGAATATTGTTCTGATTAGTTCCGTAAATTTTTTAATTTGTTGCATCATTAAAATCTTACGCTCGATATTCATTTGGACAAATCAACTGATAATATAGCGCTCGAGCGAGTTGCTTTTGAGAGATGAAAAGGGAAAAAAAATAAAAATATAAATGAAACGAAGATTACCATACACATGTACGCAAAGTTTTATGACAGCAGTCAAAATGTCTCGATATCAAAATGTGAAGTCAAACAAAAATCAAGAAGGAAACAAACGTTGCTGCTGTTAAGCGGCTACATATATTGAAAATTATTTTTTTCTTTGTTTTGGGTGTCATTTAAAGTTGCGCTTTCCAATTGAAATCATTCTGTCATTTCCATTAAAATTGTATTTTTCGTCGTCCCATATTAGGAAATGTAATGTCCACCTGAATGAGATACAGAAAAATTGTAAAATCTCATTGCTTATTTGATAATGGAATGTGATTGGATGGAAGATATAAGACTGAAAATCTCTAATATCAATAAAAAAATATTTCTTTGCCCTACCCTATCCCAGCAAAAAATTTTATGCGCGCTCCTAATTCGTCCAGCACTTTCATTAGTTCGAGTGTTCAAGAATCGCATTACTCTCCAAAGTTTCAATGATTTGTAATATTTATGAAAAAGATGAGTTTTCATGTTTTATTTGGAATAAGGAAAACTAGAAACGTAATATTTAATTAAAATAAATGGACGAAAACTTAATTTTCAATTATAGCCCTTTTACACTATGGATATAATCTCACAGTATTTAAATCTCAGACCGTTTGTATGGTGAGGTGAGAACAACAGAAAAGACAAAGATACACATTTTTTAAACATTTTTCAATGGTAACGAGATTCGGATGCGATTACAATGCTGACGATATTACAAATTGTTTGTTGTATCTCGAATAACGAGATTATCTCCATAGTGTAAAAAGGCTATTAAACTAGACTATTCTTAATTATGAATTTCAAAAAAATCCTATATAAGCTCTATGCCGAGTATGTATAGAGGGCATGAAAGATACTTTTTTGCAGCTATATTGGACGTCCTATATACGACTCTTGAAAAAGATACCCTCAAATATTATTTTCTGACACATTTATTGATTTTTATGTTCTAAATTTTTTTCAGACTCTGCAATGTTAGAATGCTTTTTAAGCGCCAAACCTCCTAAATAAGAAGAACGAAAAAGTCCTTTGGAATCAAATTGTTCGCTGCGATTGTATATTTGAATGCATCTATTCAAACAAATTTATCTTAGAAACACTTCAAATTAGTGATTGACATAAATTTTGAATACATCATCTTGATCTCGATTGAACGATCGACCTACAACAATATATGTATTTTCTAATGCGATCGTTTTTTATTCGAGCAACTGACATACGTGTACATATGTATATAATTTAACTAAGAGAAATTTCACCACATTTTTACATGAGCTTGATTTTATACGAAAATTGGCAGACGATATTTACCCCACATACCTTGGGAAAACCCAACAGCTTCTAAACCGTGAGGTAATCCGAAGGGTCCTAGCGAGGGCATCGGCATCCCAGGTGGCAGTGGTCCATGCGGCACCGAATGGTGTGGATGTGGTCCGCCATAGCTATGCGGATGTGGCCCTAAATCTCCAGATTTTAAGAACCCTGCGGCCATCAGGGCTTCTGTAGAATGTAGCGCCACGGTGATGCTGTGTTTTAAACAATTTCGAATGCTGTAAGTAAAAAAAAACCCAACAATATAGTTTCATTATTAAGTTCAACAAAAATATAAACGATAATCAGGTGCTGTAAGTTTCAAATACTTTGCTGACTGACTGGACAATATCTCTCAACTGCCTAGTTCTCTGTTTAACTCGTTTCGGCTATTATCATATTTGAAATAACATTCGCCCAACTTTCCAATACATACAAATACAAATGCAGTACGTATACATATAAATGTGTGTTGTATGCACATTAATTCAAATTAGAGACAGATGTGTTATTAATTTGAGTGTGCGTATGAGCATGTAATTTGGGGTCGAGTGTTCGGTTACTTTCGTTCTTGAGTTTTGCGTACCCGTTTCGAAAAAACTTTGTTCAAATGCAGTCAGACGTAAATATGACATGACAAAACAAAACAAAACAATTTTTAGTTAGATTTCATGAAAATAGAATAAGAAAAATGTTGAAAAGAAACCAAATACATATTAAGGAAGGACGAGTGTTTAAAAAAGTGATTATAATTTTGTTGTTGTTGCTAGATATACATATATATGTAATATTTGTAATTGTCGATAGCTCTGCTCATTATTGGTTGTTGCTTCCCATTTCTTTACTGATATTGAATGCGGTAGACCAACCAACCAACCATACATAAGTGACAAATAAATTCTGTTATTGGCATGTTTTGTTCTTGCTGTGGTAGTTGTTGTTGTCGTAGTTTTAGGTACCCGATTTTTATTTGAAGAGAGGTGTTCATGAATGTGTCGGTCGATGCCTATCTGTCGACACCGAAATTTTATCTGCCGTCAAACAAAACAAATCGAGCAAATACAATACTGCAAATTTTCAAATTTTTACTTTTCAAATGGAAAGGAAAGTATTCCTTTTATTTATTTCTTTTTTTTTTTTTGTTTTTTCTTTTCATTTATTGACAAACGACATGCATTGTTGCAACAATGCAAAACAAAACGACAAAAGCAGAAAATGATATGAATAATAATAATAAAAAAGTGCATACAGACTATATAAAGACGGCTAACCTAACAAAAGTAAACGTTCAGTGCATATTATATATATAGTATATGCAACTCTCAACACACACACACACACACACACGCATACATACGCATAGATACGCATACATTCTACGTTAAGTTTGTTCTACTATAAAAATTAATCCAGGTCGCAGGATTGTACTAATCCTCTCCCGTAGGGGGATCAATATTGCTACCCAAAAACTACAAAAAAAAAAAAAATATTCCATACAAATTTATTTCCACAAACTGATAAATAGAGAAAAATAAGTCATGAAAAGACAGCTACGTGATATATTCGTAACTTTTTCAAATTATTTAAACATATTCACACATCCTATTTATATCTGTCTGTCTGTATGTCTGTTATATACATATATATTGAAAGAACTGGTTTTGGAATGATATTTCATTTCAGTTTCTCATATTTATTGTGAAAAATCAAGGCAAAAACGGAATGTAATCAATTCTTCCATTTTTATATACACAGTTATTCTCAAATTTTAATTCCATTTCTAAATCTTTCCCAATTTACTAAAAACGTTTTTCAGCGGATTCGTCACGTACTGACTTCCATTACAAAATCAGTTTTTTTTCCGCCGTTCAGCTTCCGACAAATTACAAAAACCCTATTTTGTTATTGTTGTTGTTGTAATTTATACATAACAACAACAAAAATACCAACAACAACAAACATACAATTATGTTGTTATAAATTTATGACGAAATTCTGGTAGTCGCAGTATTTTTGTGTTGATTAGAGATTTATTTTTATTTTTTTTTTAATTAATCAGCATTTTTTTCTTGAATTTATGGTTGTTTCAAGTTGGTAAGATCGACCAAAATGCTTCGTTTCGAGTTTCGAATTTCGAGTTTGAACTTTCGAAATATATTTCTTGATTTCTTCCACTATCATTACGATGAAAATAATAATAATAATATTTCTTATTTACGCTTGCTATGAAGGTAAACAACTTCAGGCCAATAAATACATATCAATATATATACATATATATTTATATACATATATATTTATATGTATATATATAAATATTTATGGTAGATAGATCTGGAAGACAGAAGAGCGCTGCTGCCTGATTTTGTATAGAAAGTTCAATGTTGGAAATAAATATTTATAATAAAGTAGTATAACGTATTTCATGCTCCGATATACAATTTAAAATTTTTTGAACAGATGCCGTTAACACAATTGTGCACTTTTAAAATAGTTGAAAAAACGTATTTAGTTACAATTAATCAAAAACCAATCAAAAATTGAAATGCGCGGTCAATTTTATTTTTTAGCAAACATTGAAATTTTCAAAACGAATTGTACGGTACTAGCGAAGTCGCTTTCTCCCAAAAATAATTTATGGCATACGTTGCCATAATATATTGTTTTTTACAGAGATTGTGAGTAATGATAACACTGGACACTGGACAACTATTCAACTATTTTGAATAACATTTAGTAATGCATAGTAGTGTGTGGTACCAAAGCTAATTTGTGTCGCTATACTCGAAAATCGTTGGAAATTCGAAAAAATCGATTTTTCGAGTGTTAGCTCCATATATGTACATGCAAATTGTTTTAAACTGATGTCATTTATCGGCTTGTACAATAAACTATTTGAAAATCAATGAAATTTTGAAACTCGCAGCGTGCTATCGTTCAAACTCTGACCATCATTAATACGTGTACAAATATCATGCATATGTATATAACAACACAGTGTCGAAAGAGTGGTTGCGAATTTTGTAAAGAATATATGTTAAGCGATGAAATCATACAAAGCAAACACATTTTTCGTTTTATCTTCTTTTCATGCTGAACGTTTGAAAACGATAAATTTTAAATTTTTGATAGAAAAAAAACAATCCTGTTGTAGCAAAAATATTTTCAAACTGTCGACAATCAAATATTTTGTTGTTGTGTATTTTATTTTGTTGTTTTTTTCTCCATTTTTTGATAGTTAGAAAAAAATTGCTATTAAGAGAAGAAACTGCTCTACTGGATTGGGAAATTTGGTTTGAAAGTTTATTTTCTAATGCCAATCTCTCCGATTAATCGGATGAAAATTGGCTAAAATCTGGAAAAAAGTTCGTTGTTAGTATTATTTTTGACTGCTTTTCACAAAAATTGTGATATTACATAATTTATGGCAGATGCCAAAAATTATAAATCAATTTTTTATTTTTTGATTCAATAGCGTATTAGATTTTAAAACAAATTTAAGCGTACGATAAGTAAAATAGAATACAATTTGGGGAAGTTGTTGAAGATTCAATGAATTAACATTACATAATTTTTTAGCAAACACAGATTCTTTTCTTGGTATTAGAAAAGAAAGACATTTTGCAGTAAGAAAAGTCCACTTAAACATTGTACGCTTATTTCTTTCGATAGAAGTATAAAAAGTTGTGATTTCTGATTAAAAGTGGTAATGCTGCTAATTCACAAGATCCACTATAACTTGGCCAGAGTTTATACATTTTCATACATCTTCTCAGTTTAAAATGTGTAAAATCAAATGCTTTATTGATTCAAAAATAGAAAATGCGATTTTATTACATTTGTAGATATTTAAGTTGCTCATTTTTGGAAGAAAGTGTCGAAGATAGCACTAAAATCGAAGTTTCTCCACATATATTACAGTCTATTTTTATTATGTAATTTGAAAATCATGTTATATTTTCACAATTCACTAATATTATTGCCCAAATAGCCAAGAAACATTTTTTATCTAAAGTTTATATATGTATATTCGAAAAACAATACGTAAAGTGTATATTCAATGCATGATAACTTCTGTAAAACTAAGACGGAGACGGTGGAATGGCGTGCCTTGGGCAAATTTGCCGCATTATTAGTAATGACGATTTAACTACATGTGTTTGGCGTCCTCCTTTACTTTGTAGGATGTACAAAGTCTTTGCTGAAGCCAATAGAATGCGGTCAAGATAAGATAAGATTCATTTATAGCTGCCATACCAGCTGACCAATCAAATAAAAGTGGTAATCAATGTTGGATTCGATAATATGTTATATGCTGCCATAATAATTTGTAAATAACCATAAATGATGATAATTGTAGATTGTTTTAAAAGAATTGTTCTGAAGTAACGCACCAGCATTGCACGCGTAAGAGTTTCTGTTCACTATTTTCATTCCGATATCATTAACTGAACAAAATTACTGTTGTTTTGTATAGATTTTCTTAAGTAGTACTAGAAGTTCGTTCTCTTTTCATTTCGAATATATTGAAGAGCAGTGGCGCAAATTTTTCAACTGTTCACTTGAAAGATTAGACAGCTATCTTGTATCGAGCTGAGTTATGATCTGCTCCTTTTCCCATATTCGTTACTTCTGATAGCACTGATTCTGTTGCTGCATCTTGGTGTTATCTTACTACGTTTGCCATGCTCAACTCATTTTTAAAGTCACACTCACATTAATTTGTTTAATGTGTCACAGAATCCATACCGCTTGTGTCATTCGAAACTAATTCGAATATACTTCTCGAATTAATATATGGTGTGCAAAGAAATTTTCAAGAAACTGGACGACTCACACAGAAAACCTGAAGTTTATTGAAGTTAATAAAATCTAAATATTATGTTTTCACTAAAGCAAGCCCAATTAAATTAAGAAACAAACAAATGTCCAAAAGTAATAAAACGCTAGTAAGCAAGAGGTCTGCCAATTTATAATTGTTCTTATAACCTTTGTAAATCAAGTCTTTTCAAAATGAAAGCAGTTTACTTTAAATGAGAAATTATTTACGAACAATTTATTCATGTATTTGCTCATGTAGTTACTATAAAATAAAAAACTATTAAAGTTCGAAAATATTTTCAACAATATTAGCATCTCCATTCGAACATATTTTGTCGGCAGCCATGCTGGTTTCTATTTACGTAAAAAGAATTTATTATAAAACATCAGCTATAAGTTTTATAATAAATTCGAATAATGTGAATATTAATAATAATTCTATTTTTCTTTCCAGCATTTTTTTTTTTTGTTGTCACTTTATTATGTTTTGTTAAACACAAATCACTTTCGTTTGCTTTGGTGCGAATTGAAACTAACATGCAATCGAAACTCATGACACCTCGAAAACGATTCAAAACTGACATTCATTCCAAATCAAAAGTCATGAAATAATTGATTTTACTCAAATAAGCGGTGTTTGAAATTTTCATGTTTTCATAAATTTTAATTAAATGCTATACAAATCATTAATATCTTCAATATTTGTTTCACAAATGAATAGTTTATAGATCGGGTGTTGCGATTAAAATATTACGCACAATTCAACAAAATTCATACTATTTATATTCCACTTCAATGTTTTCGTTTTTTGTTTTCGGATACCTATAGAAATAGCTTTGCAACAATAACTGATCATTCTATGTAACTCGAATACTTTCGAATTTTCAATTCAGAATTACTGATAAAATATATTTGTAGAAGAAGAACTAGTGTTTCAAATACTATAACGACAATTTTTTGACTTATAAAAGGAACGCGGGACCAAGATTGATAGCATACAAGGTTACGACAAGAAGTGTGCAATTATTTCCTCTCTCTGCGCACTACGTCACAAATACTAGAAAATTGAGAGAGAGAGAGAAAATCTCATATATTTGAAAATGTAAACATTAGAAGAAAAAAAATTGTTTAGTATTTCATACGTCACACTGAGAGACTGAGAGAGAGAGTTTATGAGAAAAAGATAACGGACCTGCGCGTGGCGTAACCTTGTATTCTATCAATCTTGCGCGGGACCATAAACGTTGAACGGTATCCAACACCGATTTCGCTGCGAACAAAAGGTTTGCAAATCATTGTTGGAGTTATAAAAATAGTAGTGCATTTAAATATGTATATGATAGGCTGGCAGGCCTTCTGATGGAACTCAAAGATTTCAGAGATTTTTTGTATTTACATATATACTTCGATGTAATAAAACAGGTATAACATATTGTACACCAAGTTAATCGTAATGAATATAGCTATTCAGATAAGATATCGAAATTGTTCATATGTATTATTATATTATTTCACAAACTCATTTTGAAAACGAATATGTATCATATTTTAAAATATCGCTAGATCCGTTAACTACAATTGTACCGTTGTCAGAGTTTTTGGTCCGGCTTTTGAATCTTAAGCCCCATTCTGTCGACTGGTGTGGAACTTATTTATGAAATAGTTCGAAATTTAGATTTTTCTGGCTGAAAGTTAATCCCTCCTTTACTGCTTGGATGCCTCAAACGATAAAATTAAATTTTCAATTTACATAATTTCACCATGTGTTTGTTCTACTTCGGTTTTCTTCGATAATCAAGGCACCCACCTCATTTGCAATTACTGAACACAAACGATCCATAAATGTTATCAACATACATCTATCAATAACGTCTAAGAATCCACTAAGAAGTACATACATTGCCTGGGGGTGACGTCACATATGATGGAACAATTAAATAATCTGCATGTTTGAAAATTGTATGGATTGAAAAATTATTTTGGGTACTTACAGTACAAACTTCTATTGAAGTGAGAATTAAATGCCTATCAAACACAAAACTTGGTATATTCTAATAAAATTGGTATATTGATTTTAATTAACATAATTTTTGACTCAAAAAAAAAACGCCCACTTCAAAATTTTTGAAAAAAAATTCTAAGTCACACCTCCGCCAACAAAGGGCGTGGTCTGCCGACATCCAATTACTACTACGATAAATTTCATATAATATATATAACCGCATAATCAAACTAACTCTGACAATATTTACTAACGTGGTGACTTTATAATTTGTGGAAACCATTTGTACATCGCTTGCCAAATTTTCTGGTCAATGGCCATTTCGAATAAAGATTTCTTAGCTCTCACCAACAGCATGCCAATACAGGTTACAGAAAATAGAGCAAATGGTGCTGGAAATGGCCACACGCTGCTTAAGTCCGCTGACGATGCTGCTGAATGGTATTTGAATCCTTAAACCCTTAAAGAAACCGCCAAATGGAAAAACCGCGAAACAACTGACTAGAAACGATTTACTCTGAATGCTCGTATTTTGTCTTATGGGTAAGATACGTGAAATTACACTATATAGAAGTTAATTGAGAAGACTGATAGTGTTCCTATGACCCAATCACGAACGTTATATTTTCTTATGAACGCATGACTGTTAAAATAATATAATTGCAAGGATGCAAATTTACCGGGGAAATGAAAAAATTCAGCTCGTCTGCTGAATACCTTCATTCAATTAATACATTTTCAATTTAAATAATTAAAAGTGAATTTTGTATACAATGCTTATTTTGTGGTATTGATCGATTTAAAAGTATTTTACGAAATAGATAGTGATATTGGAGCTATACGGAATAACGGCACGATCCAAAATATTTTCAAACTTTATCTCAATTCCATTCATTGTGTACGGAGTGACGATCGGACATGGACATAGATCGATTCCTTTGTCGATACTGATCAAAAATACTTTATACTTTATTGGTGTTGCAAACGGAACATATAAACACGGAAATAAATATCGAACAGAAATGTCTTAGGTGTATACTCAAAACATTTGATTATAATACATGAAATAACGAAACGTTCACACTGAAGGTGTCCAGAATAAATTCATAAAATTTTTTAAATTACTGGTTATCAAACTGCCAAACTCACATTTGATATATTTGGCATTTCAACATCTTAACAAACATTATTATTATAATTAAAAATTAATTCTTATGCTTATGAAAGTAAAATGTTCTAACTTCAAGATCTACTGCAACCGCGAACTGGTAGAAGTTGTTGTTTTAGTTAAATTGCAAAAATGCATAGACAAATAATCTTTCTTGTAAGAAAATAATTTTATGATAAATTAACTTGATTACTTTTTTGAATCTGTTTCCGAGAAATGTAAAGAAGCTTCTTGACATGTTGACAGTTTTGAAGCTGCCAACAATAGAGACATTTTCATGTTTCTGTTGAAGCCTTGCATGTGGATAGATCAATTTGCAAAAACTTGAAGTTTAATTAACTTATAAATAATTTAAATGGAGAACATTTGACAAGTTAAAGAATATTAACTGAATTATAAGTGGCCTAGAATTGTTAAAAGCATTAAAAAAATAGCTCAGATTTTAGAGTACCCACCATTGTGCCAAAAATGCAGTGAAGCTGTAAACGGTGCGTTACAGCATGCTGTGAGCGAGCTTCCGCAGTAGATACGTATTATTAAAACGGTTATAGTGAAGCAAAGCACAGTGGGAGAAAATAAAAAAGAGTACGGCCAAGATGAGATACAAATATAATGAGGAAATTTGAAAATAGATATTGGAAGTTGCTGAAAATACTTTGAATAAAATGAATCTGTTTGGGAAATGTTTTGAAAAGTCATAATTATCAGTTCACAGTTCACACATGTTCCAACTACTCAAATATGTATATATCCGCTTAAAGATTTTTTCAGAATTTCACAATTGTATATCTCTCTCTTATTCCTTAATATAATCGGTCTGCACACAATTATGTATTCTGAAACAACTCTTCGAAGAAAGATGATCCGGTATTTCTTTTCGTTTGTTAATTTGATTTGAAAATTTGAGTATTCAAATATTTAAACAAAAAAAATTTTCCTTTGGAGTTCCAAAACTGTCCCGAAATAACAAAAAAAAAGTACGTGAATAACTCAAGAATACTTTGGTCGAATCGCAATTAACTTTATTATTTTGTAATATGTATGTATAAAGAAAATACAGAAACCCAATGTCCCTCAAAACATTTGGACTAAATTTCGAACTACAGTGTTTTGTTGCATTAAAAATATAGTAATTCCTGTGGAAAAATTCAATTTATCAAAAATGGTTGTGACGATTTTCATCACACTTCATATATCAGAGCCCGAATTATGACCTGACAATATCTGGTCGTTAGTGTTCCCCACTAAAATCTAGTTCCAGTTATTATTATTATTTTCTTTTCTTTTTCTAATTTAAGGCAAATTCACAAATGAAAAAAGTTGAGAATTCAACATAAAGACTATAATCTTTCAATGTATTTGGTGAAACTTTCTAAATGAACTTGATCCATAAAGACACTCCTTTTAAAATTTGCAGAAGATCGTACTATTCCACTATAATTATGCTAACACATTTTCTCTTAAGCATTTCGGAACATTTTTGGTCGCATTGTGCTAAACAAAATACTGAGAATATGAAAAATGGACCGAGTGTTCCCATTTGTCAATATAAATCTCAACATATCAGTTCACATCAACATACAAGAGCAACTTACTTTATTTGATACAAAATGTCTTTTTTTCAAACGAGGGACTCTATACAACAACCATAAAGTAGGTCCCGTCCATTTGTGAATAATATACTACACGCATAACTCAAATGGTTAGAGAAGCTCCCCTTGTCACTCAATGTGATGTCGCGGAAGTAATAATAATTTTTTTTTTTTTTATCCTAAAAGGTCTTTTTAAGGATTTTACAAACGGATGCTCCAACTTAATGTATACTTAGTGAAAGGACTGATTAGTGTTGGAACTAAGTCAACGAAAATAATGTTCCCTAGTGCCAAGTAAATCAATCAACTGCAAAAGAACAACATTTTTTTTTTTTTTTTGTTATTTAGCGAAGTAATTTAATAGTGGGCTTCGACCACATCATATAAGTCATGGACCAATGTAAACTAAATTTCCATTTGTTCTGGTGCCAAAACTGGTTCTCATTTTGAAAGTTAGATAAAGATACAGATTCATACATACATACATATTAGGGCGGGTCAAATTGTATGGAACGATTTTTTGTGATGAAGCGTATAGCAAAAACGTAATCTATAGGTGATTCT